>JAXGGA010003232.1:0-106092 GCA_038373865.1 Uloborus plumipes | reverse complement strand
TTAAACACCTGGGAATATAGAATACCACTAAACTTGTCTGATTTTTAAACATCTGATTGCTACCTACAACAGGACTGAGCATTTCTCAACTTGTCCAGGTTTGTTCATACCATGTGGTCATCCTTGTTCTGACTTGCTCTCACATGTGTATCTTAGTTGTCTTTCAAATTCTGAAAGAAGTAGGTTGTTGAGCTAGTGTTTCTGCTGTAAAATCTTGTGAAGCTGATGTGATTTCTTTTCATTTCAAGTTCATTCATATTCACAGAATGTTTTGTTAAAGGTAAAAGAAGAAATTCTTTAGAATCCTTAAATGTAAATTTAAATTTGTCTTTCTGCATGTAAACTGTGAATAAGTTATGGATAACCCTAAATGCTCCATAGGAGTTTTTGAGAATGATGATTGTAATATTTTAAGTTACAGTAGGCAGTCTACTGTAAATAGTATTTCTGAGTACAGTGATGATGATAAAACTTGACTGCACCTGAGAACTAGGTGTAAAACTATTGAAACTGTTTGTACCTACCAGCAAGAAGTTCCATTAAGGTGGCAAAACTTGGCAAGAATTTTTTTTGCATGGTAGGTACAAACAGTTTCAATAGTTTTACACCCAGTACTCAGGTGCAGTAAAGTTTTATCATCATCACTGTACTCAGAAATACTATTTACAGTAGACTGCCTACTGTAACTTAAAATATTACAATCATCATTCTCAAAAACTCCTATGGAGCATTTAGGGTTATCCATAACTTATTCACAGTCTACATGCAGAAAGACAAATTTAAATTTACATTTAAGGATTCTAAAGAATTTCTTCTTTTACCTTTAACAAAATATTCTGTGAATATGAATGAACTTGAAATGAAAAGAAATCACATCAGCTTCACAAGATTTTACAGCAGAAACACTAGCTCAACAACCTACTTCTTTCAGAATTTGAAAGACAACTAAGATACACATGTGAGAGCAAGTCAGAACAAGGATGACCACATGGTATGAACAAACCTGGACAAGTTGAGAAATGCTCAGTCCTGTTGTAGGTAGCAATCAGATGTTTAAAAATCAGACAAGTTTAGTGGTATTCTATTTTCCCAGGTGTTAAAAATATTAAATTATCTTATTAAACTTTAAATATGTTTCTTCATTGCTCTTCTTAGTCTTTTTTTAGCATTTAAGGCAAAGAATAAGGTATATAATTACATTTAAATAAAAAAAAAAGATTTAAAAAAATGAAAATAATCGTGTTGTTTTTGTGCAATTTTTTGAAAGTTCAGTCCCTTATATCTGCCAAACGCCTTTGAATAACAAAGCAACTTTTGTTTTATTAGAAAGCTGGTAAAAAGTACTTAAAATACCACAAATAAAAATTTTTTTTATCTTGCCCCCCACATGCATTTTTTTAGCGTTGAAAATTGGATTTTTTAAAAAACTTACAACTTTGGGGGGGCATATCTCATAAAGGGGGTGGAATAACAAGCCAATTTTTTTATGCAGTAAGTAACCATGACTATGAATATATGATGAAAAAATCGGCTTGTTACTTTGAACCCTTCATGGGTTTTTTAATGTTCGAAAGTAGTAAAAAATGTCATTTTCGTCGTGTTCTTTGACCTTGAAAAAATAAGTATTTTTTTTAAATCTGAAATTTATTGATAGCATTATAAAAAGATCTTTTTCTTAGCTTTCCAATGAGCTATAGTTGAGCTCAAAATCTTTGATAGAAAAAAAGTTATAGTTCATAAGACAAAGCATCAAAACGCCCGATTTTCGCTGTTGCCAACAACAAAAAGGGCCTATATATCAAAGGGTAAATTTTTTAAAAATAAAATGAACACTATTTTGAGCTCTGGGAAGTAAAAGGAATACACATGCAAATTTTCATCAAAATCAAAAATGGTGATGCAACAACTTTTTTGAAAATTTGTTGATTTAAAATGGAATGACCCATTGGTTTTTGACGAGTACATCGACACACATCAATCAGAGAGTACAGAAGCAGCAAAATAAAACTGACGATGTCACTTTAGAAGATGTGTGTGGACATCAATGTCAGTAAGGAAATTGAAACGATAGTTAAACAAGAGGTTTTCCTGTTTAATTTTCATAATAAGAATCAGCTGACAAATTCGATAATGATGAAGCTGTTGAAAAACGGGATAAAAAAAACTCCGAGCTTTAGATGATGCTAACGTTGATATTGCGAAAACAGCTATCACCAAATAGCAAAATTCTTCGTTAACTATTATTGGAGAGGACGTAGATCTGGTTGTTCACTTGATAGCTAAATCGTCAACTGCTTGCAACATTCTGCTGATAAAATATGAAAGCGAAAATACGTATATTATTTAATATTCATGCAGAATTTAAGCGTTTGGGGTCAAAATGTCGCGGCTGAAATGTCGTGTGCCCAAAATGTCGCCGGTCCAAAATGTCACCTTCCCAAAATGTCGCCAGTCCAAAATGACGCTGAGTGCATAGTACAGATTTAATGTAGCCAGTAATTCACAAATTCAATACAGCTTAACTATGTAGCTCAATTTTACTAATAAGCTTATCACGGTATGATAAACACACCTGTTTAGTAACTTTTTTTAAACGTAGCAGTTTAGAAAATTAGCTTAATTTATTAACAAAAATGTACCGAAATTGATTTCTTCAAACGCTTAAATTGTTTCAGTACCGAAGTAATGATATAGTTTTTTCGGGGCTGTACTTAGGGCCCAGGGACGCTTAGTTTCTTCCTTTTTAACACGCTTCTATTAGTTTCACATGTGGGTTTGTTTGTTTGTATGCATGTAACTCTGAATAAAAGATAAAATTCACGTTCTTTACAAACGTAAAAGTAATATACAGTGAACTCTCACTTATCCGCCGCCCCAAAGGACCAAAAGAAAAAGGCGCATAAGTGAGAGAGACGTATAAGTGAACAAGCCTATTTGAAGGACTAAAACGCAACATAGGCTCTAATGAGAGAATGGGTAAGAATGTTTCTATAGAAAAGGGACATATTACTACGGTTTTGCAATTAATGTAACGTAACTATAATGATAATGAGAAAACAAAAATCGTAGCATACTTAATTACAAAATATTCCCTCTAAAACGATCCATAATAGATAATTGTCCCTCTCCGAATTCTAGTTCATGCAGAAAAAATGCCTTCTGTGAGCAGTAGAGGCGAAAGATTAAAGAGGAAAGTGAGGAAAAATAATAATTTTTTAAAGAAAATAAATTATATTTTTGACATTTTACGGAAAATTCGGTACATAAGTGAAATATTTATCTTTCGAGCGACGCATAAACGAACGATACTATCATTATGCAATGAGTTACCGCCCGTAAGCCAGGGCTGAGGCAGAACTGTAGCAAATGCACCCACAGCTCGATCATAGTATCCTAAGACTGCAGTTTCGCCCTTATAAGATAAATTCACTTTATCTACCAGTTTGTTGGCTATCTTAGCTACAATAAGAGGATTTTTGCCTCCCGGCTCGATCATTGGCTATTCCTAACTGAGGAGCCCGAAACTTGACCTCCGTTCTCGATGTACGTTACAGTTCTCGACGCTCTCTGTGCAACTTTTGTTACTAAGTCCATATTTTTTTTTTGTGAAGAATGAAAGTGATTTATTCGCATAATTTAGGTATGAATCTTTAAAACTATATATAATAATGGTGTTTTATTACAGATTGTAATAAATAACTCTTGTAAGACAAGAGGTTTTTCGTACAAATTTATCATTGATTTTGATTTCTCAAGAGTTTTAACTATACTTCAGGGTCCGTCCCACCTGTTTTTTTCTCTTTTACGGTATAAACAGGGTTTTAGTATTATAGTAAAAAAAAAATTTGCCGCTAGAAACCGCAAATCTCAGAAAAATCCTTAAAGATTTTTTTGTAAAAAAAAAACAAGAATTTTTTTTTTTCTAACGCTTCTAAAGTATAGTTTTCTTTGTTTTAGGGTCATCAAATACCTCTGGCGTGAAGGTAGTGACGAAAAAATACTTATTTGACCTAATGCAGGGACAACACTAACCCTCTTTTGATGAGAAATTGGATTATTTAGAGAATTACTTGCTGATGCGCTATGGTGATACAGAAGACAATAAAAAAACTCTTAAGCATAAATTTTCATACGTTTAATCGCAAATGAAACAAAGATGTTAAAAGCACATAAAGATAAAGAGTTTTTCGAAAAAAAAATAATAGTTCTTAGTTTCCGCGCGAAGAGTGCAACTTAGATATTTTTCACAGATTATTATTATTATCAGATCCATTGTTAAGTAGTTTGAGGCCAATCAGGAAAACCTAACATAAATCTTTTTTAAGCGAAACTATTACAATATTGTTGCCTGGGGATCCAAATGAGACCGAAAATGAAATATAGGACTCCGACACATGTTTTTTTTTTAATTAATAACTTTTTATAAAATTATTATTTATCTTTGTTATTTTTTTTTGTTATCCTTTTTTATATTTTATTATTTTTTTCAAATATTTTTTATAAAATGTTTTTTTTTTTTTCAATTTTTGTTTTTGTTTTTTATGATATACATATGGAATATTTTTTTAAGAGTATTTATTTATTTTTTTTACTCAATACAGTGTTTCATTTTATAATAACCTCTTTTAATTACTAAAACCACATTTAAAAGCTGTTAACACAGTAAAATGTCTTTGGTCGCCTAAATTCGCGAAATCTACCTATGTGCGTTGGAAGATGAATTTTTGCAAAGGGCCAAGTTTACGTCACATTAAGTAGGGTAAAGAGATAGGAGGGTTTATTTATAAGCGATCTGGACCCGCGGAAACTTTAAAGAAACCCTCATGATTCAGCATCTTTGATGGAATTGGAAAGGCTGAGAAGTTTTGACACTGCTCAATCAAAATTAGCCAAATAACTTTTCATACTTTTTTGTTATGTACATTTAATTTTGTAATGTATATTCATTTGCTAATATACATTAGAGCAAAATAAAAAAGTTTTAAAAACCTGTAACCCGACTACAAAAAAGCTCTAAAAAGTAAGAAATAATATCAAGTTTAAAAACTATAACCCGACTACAAAAAAAAAAAAAAAAAGGACTGAAAGGTAAGAAACAAGGTAGGTGCTATTTAATATCATCGTCTTATTAAATAAAATAAGACGTTTGATATCTTAGCTATGCCTGTTTATTTAGTTCTACGACTTGAACCCTCTGCAAGCTCCACATTAACAACATAATTCAATTCAAATGATGTAGTCGTGCGTTGTCAACTACAGAAAAACAATTTGATAGAATAACATTATAACCTAATTTACCATTCTTGTATATATATATATATATATATATATATAGATCAAACTAATATGTTTGCTTGTGTATCAAGTTTAAATGCTTGCTTTCTGTAGTTGACAAAACTCGGATACAGTATTTGAATTGAATTATGTTGTCAATGTGGAACTTGCAGAGGGTTCAAGTCGTAGAACTAAATAAACAGGTATAGCTAAGATATCAAACGTCTTGTTTTATTTAATAAGACGATGATATTAAATAGCACCTACCTTGTTTCTTACCTTTCAGTGTTTTTTTTTTTTTTTTTTGTAGTCGGGTTATAGTTTTTAAACTTGTTATTATTAACACTTAAATTTTCTCTTCGATATCAATTAAACTTGTCTTGGGCTGCTAATCTATTCGTTTCTAAGTTGATAGATAGCGAGTCAAGGTGAAATAAGCTATTGTAAATAAATAACGTACGCTTATTTGAAAACTATTTGTTTCTTGGAAAACGCTCGAAACAGTTACACGCCGAAAGGGTAAATTTTTTATAGTATTTTTCAAACATTTTAGTTAATACTATTGTTAACGCACACGTTCATCAACAGCAATTAAGAATCTTTTGCTAATTTGGTGATAAAAAGCCTTTTCGTGTGTTTTAATTTTTGGGACAAAGTGTATCAATATCGGATCTTCTACATTTTTGTCTGACAACATTTGGACTGGCGATATTTTGTGGACTGGTGACATTTTGGACTGACGACATTTTGGACTGACGACATTTTGGACTGGCGACATTTTGGACCGGCGCACAGTGGTTTGAAACGAGGAAAAAGCGGAAAAAATCCTTTGAGTGTAGATCGCTCTCCTTGAGAAGTAGTGAAAATGTGACTTACGTTAGTCTGGCTTTGAGGTGCAGATTTTTTTTTTTTTTTTTTTTTGGAATACGTCAAATTTGATGGCCAATCTCTTTGATAAAAATAAATTTGTCCCCCTTATACCACGACATGTTATTTTTCAGTTTTTTTTAGTTTACTATACTGGTGTTTGTAAATAGTGAGATTCAAATGAAAACATTTGCCACGCCCACAGTCGCAGGTGGTCGCAGCTAAAAAGTTTTTGTTCAGTTACAGAAAGGTTCAAACTATTTGCCAATATAGCTTTAAGCTCACCGGAAGACGCCGACAAAAGTATATGCCTCAATATTTTCTTATAATATTTTTTCGCAATTACTTTTTTTTTTTCAATTTAGATAATTTTAAATTTTTATTAGTTTTAATTATTATTTCTGGTGTAATATGAATCCTATAAGTGTGAAAGACCAATATGAAATGAGTTTTTATAAATTAAAGTTCGGATTACTGAACGATGAATTAAAACTGCAATATAGGGTCACGTCCAAAACTAAGTAAAAACGTAATTTTTCAACATTCTTGGCTTATTTTCAGTAATATGCATTTTTTTTTCCAAATAAATCTTATGGAGTATGATACTGCAATTCAAGGGCTAAGTAATTACGGCATTAAAATTTTTCTATGTTTGAACTTTGAAATGCCTATTTTTTCCGCCCTCGAACCACTGTACGGCGACTTTTTGGACCTGCGACATTTTTGGTCCGCGACATTTTGGACCTGCGACATTTTGGCCCGGCGACATGTTTACCCGCGACATTTTGGCTCGCGACATTTCGGCCGCGACATTTTGGGCTTATACCGAATTTAAGATACGCAGCGCATCTCAAGAGAAAGGAGGTTTGTCCAAATGTACCAGTTGTCTAAAATCATAAAACATGTATGTGAGGTTTCATCAACAGTTGCTCCTTAAATGAATCCATTGAGACTATTAGGATTATAAGTATCTCTCATGGTATGATGTTCCAGCCACAGAAAATTGTCTCAGCGAGTTCCGCTTCAAATCTTTCATTAAAGTAGCTGCTAACATGAAAACTGATCTCTTAACTCCACCGTACCCCCGAGTACACCTATAGGTAGAGGAGGAACTTGATGTGGAGCATCGGATTGTAAATTGGGAAAGGAGAAATGACCATTGACCAACTCATTGTTCCGAAACTCCCGGAATTGGATGTTACTCCTGATGAAATGTTGTACATAATTTTGACCGATACTCAAAAGGATGTGACACCGGAAGGTGCACTTGTAGAAAATCATTGTTAAACTACTCAGTCGCATGTCTGCATTGCAAGGGCAGTTGCAACAACGGTGTCAAAACATTAGTCCAGGACGCAGATGACGACGGTGACATCAATGCACTACTAATTTCTTAGGACAACTTTTCACCTGCTGGTGTACATGACTTAATCCTTCCGGCTCAGAAGAAAACCAAGATGTCACACTTAAAAGATTAGATTTTGATTTTCTAATTACTGTCAGTCCATTTTCCATGCAAATATTTTCAAAATGTGATTAGTAATAATAATAAAAACTATACTTACAAAAAGATGCTGCTTGTCAATTGCATTTACATTATTCCAATCAGTAAAATATTAATTATCATGATATAGCGTCACCATGCTCATTTCAATAAGAACAATGGAATTGAGTGCACATGTTATAAAGTCATAGCTTTTGATTGCTTGTCAGCTAGGTGTCGTAGTGGTTGGGATATCTCTTCGTATGCATTTGGTAGCAGGTTTCAATCCGCAGTTCAAGTATTCAGCCTTCGGATTTTCGAGACGCAAAAAACCGTCAGGGTCCATGTCGCATAATTGCGGCATATTACAGATCCCTTGAGTGCCTATTTGAAAATAACAAGTTATTTTTTTGTTGTTGTTTTTAAACATTATCGATTTTCAAGAACGTATTCTTCGAAAACCATTGAAAATGTGATAAATATACATTAGGGTGATTCAGAAATGTATGGAAAAAAATAAACTTTGTATTTTTGTGCGTCTTACCCTCTTATTTTGTGCCACTATATACACTGATTATTTGTGCAAAATTTTGACAAAATATATTAATATTTAGAGGTCGCGCAAACGCCTTGAAATTTCGTGATATTGATAAAAACGTGAACGTAAATGATATCTATGGAAAAAAGTAGCCTTTGTATTTTTGTTCGTCTTACCGTCTTATTTAGGCCTTTATATACACTGAATTATTTGTCCAAAATTTTAGTAAACTATGTTTACCTTTAGGAGTACTTCAAATTTTGTGATAGTGGCACAAATGCGAACGTAAATAATAATAATAAAGTTACTTTATTGCTGTTTTTTTCTCTGAAGAAAAAAACGTGCAATCACAAAATGAACTATATATCTGAAAAACCAATGAAATGCAGAAAAGTATGAAAACTAATCAAATACGGAAAAAATATAAAAAACAAATTTAAATACATTAAATATATAGTAGTTCGCTCAATAATTCTTGCAATACTTTTTAAGGTTACATTTTTGCAACTTTGAAACCTTTTCTGTGTTCCTGTACCACTTGAAGAAGACACTGTCTTTGTTTTTCGTCGTTAGTGATAGTCTTAACAAATGCTTCAATAAGGGCCACGCCGCGCTCCGTATTGTCGTTTACAATCCTCAGTTTCTTCAGTAGTACAAAGCCTTGTTGATAGCTATCTTGAAGATTCCAATGCTCAGGATCAAACAGCTGATATATTTTGAGTTTCTTCTTTACATGAATAAGGACGCTGAAAATGTTCCAAATCATTTCTCAGTGCTTGCACAAAAAGGGTTGCTGGAAACCCAGCTCTTAGATATTCTTTCCCATTAACGATGAGAATGTGAAATAAATCACATTCATATGTTACGAATACCTTTTCTTTGTCCGGATGCAAGTTTGAACTGGTTGTGAAATAAACTTGAAGCCATAAAGAATCTTTGACACAGATATAACACGATGAACCGCTCCTGGGACACGAAAACATACACCAAGAGAAGGTGCTCCGCTCAAGAAAATCACACTAAGCTCTAGTATCTTCCTTAGACACTTCTTTTGCATGGGTCATCAGAAGTTGACTTTGCGCAACTTCCATTACTAGTTGCACGTTGCTCTGAATTGGCTACCAACTCCTCAACCTCATCGTTTCTCACTCCAGGTTTAAAATTAGAATGTTTTATCCTTGACTATGATTGCTGAAACCGCTTAAAAAGCAGTATTGTAGATAAAATGGCAGTGGATGGTTCCACGCAATTGCGTGAACACCGCATTTGACATTGCACGCAATCAAATACCCCAATTCTGCCTATTTCTTGGTTTATCGGTTAAAATACCGAAAGACCAAGACTAGAATAGACTTCGGTTGTAATACCACAGAAAACACAATGTCTAAAATATAATGGCGGAAAGCACAATATAAAAGTTGCTTCCCTAGTTCTTTTTCCCAAGTTCAAACTTGCTCCAAATTTAGTACCGGCACTGCATGTCGTATCGAAACACATACCACGTACGAGCTCAGTAAGTTCCCATTTATCTAACTGGTTATCGCACAGCAGCATTTGCCATAGCAATTCCAGTGCCTGACTAACTTACTAGAACCCAGAAGTAAATCATCAATGCTTGTGGTCCTGATACTAATGCTGGTATGAAACCCACCGATCCTCCTTCATTTTCCCAATATATTTTGCACAAGTGTTTCGTTCCAGTGAACTATCAAAGGAAGTCATAGATTTAAACGATTTTTGTAAGTTAACGGCCGATTCAGAGCGAATAGTTTGCCTTTACCGTTTTATGAACGTTGTCAAATCCTCCCCATTTTGACCCATACTTTGTACTGTAGCGGCTACTATCAAAGTGGCTTTCTGTCACATATATTGGGCCCTTTCTAGAGTGGATGCTAGGTGTTTTAGCCGAATAAACTCATACATCTCTAAAATCCGGAAAGAAAACAGAAACCACAGCCCGAGCTTGCAGCTGCATTTTCTACCCAAACTCAGGTAAGAGATGATGCAACTTTGGAGCTGGGTGGGGGTCGTTACAATTCACTTTGAGCTATTATTTTATTGACTAATCACTTAGTAGAGTAAACTAACATTTTCAATTATTCCATTTTATATGAAGAACAATATTATTTCGGGTAATGAAGTTATGTACTCCAACTCTCGAAATTGCTAATTTTCAATAGATTTCTATCGCGTTGCGACCTCTAAATATTATTCAATTGAGCTAAAATTTAACATACATCACATTCATGAATAGCGTAAAAAAACTGCGGGGTAACACCAAAAAAACTCAAAAAAAAAAAAATTTGAATCACCCTAATATACATGAAAATAATTTCACAGCAAATTTAGTTAACTTTGACTTCACCCAAATAAGGGTATGTGCAATCTTTCGATATTGTAGTTTTGCAAGATTTGCAGAACTAATAAGCAGCTTAGCTATTTTCTTGCAATTCCGGCCTTAGCACTGGCCATATTTGTTAAACTGCTCCAGGAGCCTTCCTGGTAAGCCAGAGGGTGCCGAACTATTATCATTAATCTATCTAAGAGTTTTTGGTTACCGATTTATTGCCGTAAACTGAATGAGTTTGTTTGGGAGCTTTCAAAATTCTGTAGCAAGGTTACTGACTTTAGCAGGAAACTTTCCTTATTTCTTCTAGGTATGTTATACTGGCAGAATTTAAGCTCATAACTGCTCATTATTTTCCAGGAACGTTTCGGGCTGTTTTTACAGTGAAACTGTGAAGAAGGAAGTTTTCTTCAAACATCTCAGACAAATTTAAACAATATTTTCCGATTATAATAGAATTGTATGAGAAACATCACTACAAAAAATTACTTTTTCTCAGTGAAAAAGCGAAAAAATGCGTTGGGCTAATGAGATCGATTTGATAAATATTTTCTGATAACTTTAGAAGCGTTTGCGAATCAACAAAACAAAATTTTTTTACCAAACTAAAAAGGGGAAAAAAGTCTTGAGACTTATCTGGTAGATTAATTAAATATTTTGCGGTAATTTTAAAAATGCCTGTGAAACAGCAGAACAAAATTTTGTTACTACTTAACTAAAAGAATTTGCAAAGTGTTCTATTTTGATGCGTTATTTTTACAGGAAGCTCTTTTTATTATTTTACTACTTCAAATGACAGTACAATGACAGACAATGAATGTACTTACCATCTCTACAAAAATGTGTTTAGTATTTTTTTTTCCTTTCTTGATATGATATAGTTGAACAACTTTAGCGTAAAGTATTGATAAAACTTTAAATGCAGAGGACTCGGGTAAAATTGGCAAGTCACGGTGGCATGTATATGAGAAAACATGACCTCAAAGATTCCACTAAACATTAAAAAGGTTAAAACAATGGTTTCGTTCACCGCAAAGAAGACTAAAATCTGTAATTCACATCATACACCGGACACAATTATGGTATATGGTTTAAATTAGTCATCAAGGGAAAGTCTCCTTACAAAAATTATTTAGTCATGAACTGGCTCCTCATCCTACTGCTTTATTTGATAACTAGCGGTACCCGCACGGCTTTGCCCGTGGTATAAAATTAAAAGTTCATTTGTAAAATAATTGATATAGCAGAAAAAATGCTCTATTTTAGTTGTAATTCAAATATAATTCCTTCAAAGTATGATATAAAAATCTGGTATGGACCCCACGCTACTTATTTTTACGTGTAAATTTCTTAGTAGATGCCTTAAGTGCTAAAATAGTGCTTGGAGTGAGCAAGATAACAGTTCAAACATTTATATCCCTAGTTTGCCACGAAACAATGCAAAAAAAAAAAAAAAATGTTTTATAATGATTAATCCCCTAAATATCGCCGATTTTAACGTCATTCAGTGAATTTTTCGCAAAATATCGCCAATAGCGCCAAATTGAATCGAAATAAGAAAAAGAAAACAATTTTTTTCGCCAACTTGGTGATATGTCGCCAAATTGGCAGCAAATACTTGGCGACCAAAAGTTTGGCGATATATTGCCGAGTGGTCGTGCCAATTCATATCACTTTTGTCTGCATTGAAATGAACATTGATTTACTCCATAAAAGGGGTAAAACACCCCCTTGGAACATTCGAATGCAACTCCAAGGGGCGAAGCACAAAAATAAGCCAAAAGAGAAAATAAGAACAATTTTGTTGCTTACAGAAAACAACAGAAATCTTACCAAAGTTTAAAAGAAGAAGAAAGTTTTCTTTCCTAGCTTAAAAAACAAAACAATACATTTTCCGAAATGAAACACTTTAAAAAGAACGATGCAATACCGCAATTGACACGATATTTGTTTAATCTGTGCTTTAGGTACCCTTTTCTCGTTAAATGGGCGATAGGCGCGCCAAGCGTGGTAACCCCGGTTATTTTGCGTAGTTTCTCTCGGAGCTTTCACTTCCGCGAGACACGCAAAAACGCGCCACGGTCCCAAAGCATTTTCACCGGGAAAAAGACAGGGTTGCCAGAGAATTGAAACAAAAAAATACTACGCCTCCTCTAAAAAAAATATTACAAAATACTACTGTTTCCAAATGTCGCCAAAATCAATGTTGCTGAAATGCGAAATCTATGAAAATGAAAAAAAAAAAAAAAAATCCGCCAAATCTTTTAATTACTAAGTCATTAGTTTTTCGGAAACAGGGTTGCCGGAAAAATACTACGCTCCTTATTTGGGCCGAAAAAATACTACCGTAGTATCAAAAATACTACGCCTGGCAACGCTGGAAAAAGAACGAAACAAAAATAAGTATGAACACGTAACCATGGTAACAACAAGAAAAGTTGATTTCCGTTGATAAAATAATTCATTTCATCTATCTTTTCAAACAAATTTTATTCTCGAGTTCAACTATTTTAGAATCGTTTGGCTTGCTTTACTGAAGGTAAGCCTTGAATTCCGGGATTCTAAAAACAATTGTTACAGCTCTCCTGATGATCGTAGAAACTTCGAAAAAACTTCATTTTGTGCAGAAAATTTCAAACTTTCGAATGACATAAGACTTGAACATGTGTATGAAATATTTCTTCCCTATTTTATCGAATTACCGCTAAGAATTCGAATAGAAAAAGAACGAAATGGAATTTTCGAAAAATCGCTTCGAGGTGCAAAACTACATGCTACAAACTAATTTTGTGCCAAGTGGCATGAAAATCGACCGAACGGTTTTGGCGCTACGCGCGTAACAGACAGAAAGAAGGAAGGACAGTTCCACCTTCAGCTTTATTATTAGTAGAGATGATTGAAATAAGAGAGGTCCAAATAAATCTGCACTTAAGTCAAAATTTAAAGCTGTTTTCAGGGTAGGTGATAAGAGTCGTCCTGAAATTATCATTCTTGGTGAATATGCAACATTGTGAGCAATATCTTGACCCGCAACGCCAGCTGCGTGAGTGATTGTATTGAGGGTGTAGAAAAAACCTTATTTAGCGCGACATACAAAATATTCTAGCGGTACATAATCGGTTTGAGAGACACCATAAATTTAGTAGTACATCACAACGTTGAACCACACAAGAGAAACATGTCTATTGTGTTTTTCAACTTAAGGTAGTAGTCTGGTAACTTGAGTTCAAAAAATCGATTTTTTTTTTTTTTACTTGATTTGAAAGTACAATGTCTTGAAAATATACTGTGAAAATGGCAGATAGAAATTTGAAATATTTCGGGAGATATAACGAGTTTCCTAGAGCGCCTCGGAGTCCAACCTTTAAGGAAAGTAGTCTGGAACTTGGGTTCAAAAAATCGAAAAATATTTTTTTTGCTTAATTTGAAAGTACAATGTCTTGAGAATATACTGTGAAAATGGCAGACAGAAATTCGAAATATTTCGGGAGTTATAACGAGCTTCCCAGAGCGCCTCGGAGTTTGCTGTTGAACTTTAAACGCGTTCTTCTCAAAACACTGTTTTTCTGGTCGGACCGGGTCCTAACTTTTTTTCTACTGAACCGATTGCTTTCAAATTTTAACAGGCTGTTCTACACACTTATAGTTCTCGTCGGAACTAACGATAATTTTTTTCACCCCTAACTTTTTATTTTACAACCCTTTCTTTGCTAAAATAAAAGGACTTTTTTTTTCAAAGTGCGCCATTTTGTTATTTACCCTTGAAATTTAACTTCAGTAGTTCCGACCAAAATGACATTTCTATAGATTAAGAATAATCAAGAATATTTGATTTCAGATAACATCAAGGGCCAAAATCACCCGGGCCACCCACGTGCATTTTTTTTTTTTTTTTTTGAAGTTCCAACTTCGAGTGACAATAAAAATAGTAATAAACTACTAAATTTTTTCAAATAATTTTTTTTTTTTACATTTTCAATATGTAAATAAAAACACTCTTAATATTCAAGATAATTCATTTTTATTTTCCTATAAAAAACCTCCCTCCAAAAAAATCATGAAAATAGGCATAAGTTACCAGACTACTACCTTAAGCTAGTTTTTATAAACATATTTTTTATTAAAAATGTTCGGCGTCAAACTTCTTTTTACTCTTTCCCTCCCCCTTGCCACAAAGACACAATTTCGCAAACTGAACCTTTAGAATTAAGGGAGGGGGGTCCCCTTTGAAGCGTGACATCATTTTTGTGCTGCAGTAATCTATAACAACTTCTTCATTGACAATCAGAATTGTCGAGTCTTTTGAAAAAAGAGGAAGTGCGCGATCCCTTTTCGCGTCAGTTTGATTTTTGTGAATGGCAAACACTATACACTGAAGTGACAAAAGTCATGGGATAGCAATATGCAAATTTTCAGATGGCAGTAGCATCGCATAGAACAGGTATAAATGCGCAGTGCTTTTACAGAGCTTTCATTTCTGTTCAAGTTATTCATGTGAAGAGGTTTTAACGTGATGATGACCGCACGACGTGAATTAACAGACTTTGAACGCGGAATGTTAGTTGGAGCTAGACGCATGGGTCATGCCATTTCGGAAATCGTTAGAGAATTCAACATTCCCAGATCCACTGTGTCAAGAGTGTGCCGAGAGTATGAAATTTCAGGCATAACATCCCACCATGGACAGCGCAGTGGTCGACCGCCTGCACTTAAAGATCGAGACCGGCGACGTCTGCAAAGAGTCGTAAAATCTAACAGACAAGCAACACTGCGTCAAATCACCGTAGAAATCAATGTGGGACGTACAATGGACGTGTCTGCTAGAACTGTGCGGAGAAATTTGGATTTCTTGGGCTATTCCAGCAGAAGACCGATTCGAGTGCCTTTACTGACAGAACGACATCGCTTGCAGCGACTCTCGTGGGCACGTGAGCATATCGGTTGGTCCCTAGATGAATGGAAAACCGTGGCCTGGTCCGATGAGTCACGATTTCAGCTGGTAAGAGCCGATGGTAGGGTTCGAGTGTGGCGCAGACCCCACGAAGCCATGGACCCAAACTGTCAGCAAGGCACTGTTCAAGCTGGTGGTGGCTCCGTAATGGTGTGGGCTGTTTTTTCATGGCATGGACTTGGTCCTCTAGTGCGACTGGACCGAACATTGACTAGAAATGCTTATGTGCAGCTACTTGGAGATCACTTGCAGCCATTCATGGACTTCATGTACCCAAACAACGATGGGATTTTTATGGATGACAATGCGCCATGTCACCGGGCCACAACTGTTCGCAATTTTTTTGAAGAAAATTCTGTACAATTCCAACGAATGATTTGGCCACCTAGATCGCCCGACATGAATCCCATTGAGCACTTATGGGACACCATCGAGAGGTCTGTTCGTGCCCAAAATCCTGCCCCATCAACGCTTTCACAATTATGGACGTCTATCGAGACAGCATGGCTCAATATTCCTGCAGAAGACTTCCAACGACTTGTTGAGTCCATGCCACGTCGAGTTGTTGCACTTCGCCGGGCAAAAGGAGGGCCGACACGATATTAAGAGGTATCCCATGACTTTTGTCACTTCAGTGTATTTTTAGCATGAAGTCGCGTGTTTAAAACTCTATAACTTTTGAAAGGTTTAACCCTACACTGCATGATTTTTTATTTTTCGTAGAAAAAAATATATGTGTTTGTCAATGTAATAAGAAAACATGGAAAAATATTTAAAAAAATTTAACTCTAAATTTTCACCCCTTTCTAATTAAAAATAGTTTTGTTGCCAAATGGCTACACCATGCATTCAACAGATAAAAATGATTGTAAATGACAGTCTTGAAATTAGTTCTTTTTTGTAAAAAAATAGAGGAATTGAACATTTGGCGCACTGTACTCTTGTAATCCGTTACATTTTGACATTTTACATTATTTTTTATATGTACTTGTAATTTCCGATGATCAATTCTGTCAAATCTGATGTCTTTTGGAGGCTCTCTCGTGCAAGCTTTCTTTCTTTTCTCTTTTTTTTTGGTTTGTAACTAGTTCCTCTGTAGCTAATGGTCTCTTTTTAATACGCTTTTATTACTTTCACATGTGGGTTTGTTTGTATGTATGTATGTATGTATGTAACTCTGAATAAAAGATAAAATTTACGTTCTTTGCAAATATAAAAGTAATATATTTAATATTATTTTTAATACTAAAGGCTAAACTGTATTGCATATTGATGTATTATAAGTACACGTAAACTTAAGTGCGGATATTCAGTAGTTTTGAAAATCAGAGGGAAACCCGTGATGATCACAGCGCATTCCAATGTAAAAGCGTATTTTTTAGTTTTTTTTCAAAACTATATTTTAAAATTATTAATGACTTTACTTGTCCGTGTAAGCACAACGTTTGTGCTAACTGAAATCTAAAATTAACACGTTTTGAAGGCTTTTCCCTATTGATTTTTTGTTTGTTCACTCCGTTGAACATCAACTAAGCATTGATAATTGCGAGGTCTTATAAACGGTAGAACAGCCGAAAGTACCACTTTTGGGTCCGCATGATTATATTATACCTTCCAAAAAGAGAAAGAAGCTAGCGCGAAACATAAACAAAGCACATACTTCATGAACTATAGAGATGAATCGAAGTGTTCTTTGGATGCTTACTGCATAATGTTGCCGAATGGCTACAGACGTGTATTATGTCCTAGATTTTTTCCAAATAATTATTTTGATGTAAAACGCATCTTAAACGAAAGATAAATGTTTATTTTATTCATGTTATTTTTTTTTTAAGACGAAGAAAAATATTTCATTGTAAAAAATAATTTCAAAACATGATAGTTTGAGTGATTTTCAAAGCTATCCATATGGATTCATTTAAGAGCATGTAACAGACCAGTGTTGCCATGTATGGAGGATAAATGGTGATAATTGCTTTAAATATACCCAATACTTGCTTTTTATGCATTGAGTTGCCTTATGACTACATTCTGCTATTCATAAGGAGGACAAATTGTCCTTGTAGCCAATTGGCAACACCATGCAGTGTAGGGTTAATAAAATGTAGCGACGTAGCATATTAAATGAAAGGAAATTTAAAGCTCTAAAACTTTTTTAACGACATTTATAAGATAAAATAACTTGGAAGACACTAGGCGTAAATATTTGACAAAAATAGCGAGTTTTTCCGAAATTTTTTTTTTTTTCACAACATACACCCGGAAAATTATTGAAAATTCGACAAATATTTGTAGAAACACTGTTATAAGAAGTTTATTATGCTTGAATTTTTATTTTGAACCCATTTTTCCCACCATTTCCGCGATATTTCGAGAAACCCAAAATTTGCTTCCCCCCTCCCTCCCACCTTTAGCTCACCCGCCAGGGTCGAGGACTTTCAGTATGTTTGCTTACTAACTACACCTAACAATATTCTGAAGTCAAATACTCTCGCATATTCCATGCACTCTACACCTCTATTTTAAGCACTCATTAACTGGACTATATTAAATTTAGGGAAGAGCAAAATATACAAAATGTTACAGGGTCGGTTTACAAATGGTAAAAGTGATATCTTCAGATACTTTTACAACATGTCGCCAGATAAAACCAAAACCAGTGACACCAAGCGATTCCTCGTCAAAAATGGTGCAAGGCAGGAAAAACAACAACTATTTACAAGATCTGTAGGGTCTATGTCTAAACTTCTCTGAGGGTTTACGATGATGTTAAACATTTAGTAAATTGGCGCTATTTTTATGATTTTCTGTGCTTATTTTTAGCCTACTTTCCCGTTAAAAATAAAAGAAAGACGAAAAAAGTATTAAAAGTAGCTTAATGCATCTAAAAAATATCGCCAAGTCCAAAAAATATCGCCAAGTTAAAAAAAATATCGCCAAGTCCAAAAAATATCGCCAAGTCAAAAAAATAAAGAGGTAAAATGAATATCGAAAAATTAAAAATTTGAAAGTAGGGTATTGAGATGGTGAATTTGTGTGTCGGTCGGTCGGTCTGTCGGTCAGTCTGTCTGTCCCCCCCCTAATAACTTTTGAATGAACATTCCGATTTGGACGAACTTTTTTTTTGTTGGAAAGATCTCGGCGAGTACAGCTCATTCCCATATTTGATTTTTTGATTTGAACAATTTTTGGTTCAACTTTGAGCCGTTCAAACAATCGGTCCCGCGATACTAACTTTTGAATGAACAGTCCGATTTGAACAAACTTTTTTTTGTTCGAAAGATCTTTTCAAGGATATTTCATTCCCGTATCTACATTTTCGATTTGAACAAGTTTTCGTTCAACATTGAACCGTTCAAACAAGCTGTCACCCCTAATAACTTTTGAGTGAACAGTCCGATTTAAACAAACTTTTTTTTGTTCGAAAGATATCGGCAAGGATACTTCATTACCGTATTTAAATTTTCAATGTAAACATTTTTTCGTTCAACATTGAACCGTTCAAGCTACGTCTCTCCGCCTAATAACTTTTAAGTGAACCGTCTGAATTGAATAAACTTTTTTTGTTCGAAAGATCTTGGAGAGACTCATTCCCATACTTCACTTTTCAATTTGAACCATTTTTCGTTCAATGATGAACCATTCAGAAAAATTTTTAACATGAGCGCCTACTGGGAAATTTAAATTGAATGTTGATTCTAAACTTAAAGGCGGATATCCTTCAAACTAACTTTGTAAGAAAACGGTTTTGATAAAAAATGTATGTTAAGTACTTTTCTGAAAAATCTTCTGTGAGGACTCTGATTCCGACTCCGACTCCGCAAACATGGCGGAAATGCAGGCTCAGAAAAAAAAGACTGACTGGGCAGACGATTTTTTATTTATTTATTCATTTTTTTTGTTTAATTAATTATTATTATTTTTATTTATTTATTTTTTTTTTGATTACAAAAATTGTTCATTCACTAGAGCATTTTATTCTTTATTTATATTTAAGAACTGACAACGGATTAAAAATAAGATTCGAGATATTTTATTAACGAACGAGGTTTTTTTTTCTTCCTTTGATAAAATGTGTTTTGATGTTCTTCGTACTTTTATTTTATTTATTCTTTTTTTTCTTTTGAAAACGATTGTGAAATTTTTCTACGGAAGAACTATAACAGTTACATTCTTTAAAAGGTGCGACAAAACTTTTTTTACTCGTTTATTTACTTTTTACGTGTCCATTTCATCTGATGAGAGGGGTATATTTTGCTTTTAGAAATCAGCTTTAAGTGCTATAAAGGTATGTTTGACATAATTTTCAGTTTCAGATATTCAAGAGAATATTGATTAGATGCTAGAATGCCGATGTCGATGTACGGGAAAGTAGGCTCGTTTAGTTCTTGACAGAACTTCTTGTTATATTATCTTGTTAAAATTGGTTTTTAGCCTACTTTCCCGTTAAAAGTAAAAGAAAGACGAAAAAAGTATTAAAAGTAGCGTAATGCATCTAAAAAATATCGCCAAGTCCAAAAAATATCGCCAAGTTAAAAAAATTTTCCCAAGTCCAAAAAATATCGCCAAGTTAAAAAAATAAAAAAGTAAAATGAATATCGAAAAATTAAAAATTTTAAAGTAGGGTATTGAGATGGGGAATTTATGTGTCGGTCGGTCGGTCGGTCTGTCCCCCCCTAATAACTTTTGAATGAACATTCCGATTTGGACAAACTTTTTTTTGTTGGAAAGATATCGGCAAGTACAGCTCATTCCCATATTTGATTTTTCGATTTGAACAATTTTTGGTTCAACTTTGAACCGTTCAAACAACCTATCCCGCGATGCTAACTTTTGAGTGAACAGTCCGATTTGAACAAACTTTTTTTTGTTCGAAAGATCTTTTCAAGGATACTTCATTCCCATATCTACATTTTTGATTTGAACAATTTTTCGTTCAACATTGAACCGTTCAAACAAGCTGTCACCCCTAATAACTTTTGAATGAACAGTCCGATTTAAACAAATTTTTCTTTTGTTTGAAGCATCTCGGCAAGGATACTTTATTACCGCATTTAAATTTTCAATTTGAACACTTTTTCGTTCAACATTGAACCGTTCAAGCAACCTTTCCCCACCAAATAACTTTTGAGTGAACCGTCCGAATGCAATAAACTTTTTTTTGTTTGAAAGATCTCGAAGAGACTTTCCCATACATTCCCATATTTCGCTTTTTGATTTGAACCATTTTTCGTTCAATTTTGAACCGTTCAGAAAAAAGAAATTAACATTAGCGTCTACGGGGAATTTAAGTTGAATGTTGATCCTGAACTTAAAGTCGGATTTCCTTCAAACTAACTTTGTAAGAAAATGGTTTTGATAACTAATGTTTGTAAAGTACTTTTCTGAGTAATCTTCTGTGAGGACTCTGATTCTGACTCCGACTCCGCAAACATGGCGGAAATGCAGGCTCAGAAAAAAAAAATGACTGACTCTGCAGACGATTTTTTGTTTATTTATTCATTTGTTTTATTTTATTTATTATTATTATTATTATTTTTTTTTTTGACAGACGATTTTTTTTGTAACAAAAATTTTTCATTCACGAGAACATTTTATTCTTTATTTATATTTAACAACTGGCAACAGATTAAAAGTGAAATTCGAGACATTTTATTAACGGACGAGTTTTTTGTTTTTTCTTTGATAAAATGTGTTTTGATGTTCTTTGTACTTTTATTTATTTATTTTTTAGTTATTTTTTTGAAAACGATGGAGGATTTTTCTACGGAGGAACTTCTTTTTACGTGTCTATTTCATCTCATGAGAGGGGTATATTTTGCTTTTCGAAATCAGCTCTAAGTGCTAAAAAGGTATGTTTGACATAATTTTCAGTCTCAGATAATCAAGAGAATAATGATCAGATGCGAGAATGCCGATGTCGATGTACGGGAAAGTAGGCTCGTTTAGTTCTTGACAGAACTTCTTGTTATTCTGTTAAATTACATGCTAAACTTTACCTGTTTGCTGTTTTCCCTGCTTTGCCATCAATTTAACATGGGAGTTTATGAGCTTGGCTAGATATTGCCAAGTTGGCATCACTTTTGGCAACTTATTTTTGTCGCCAAATTTGGCGAAAAAATTGCCAAGTTTCGCCAAACAAAAAAACCGTTGCAGACTGTTTTCGATTTTTTCAGCGTTGTGAATGATAGCAAAAAGAATAAAATTGAAACAGTTAAAAAAAAAAGTATTTGTACCTTTAAATGGAACTAAGGTATTTTAATTTCATTGTATACTTATGCAAAAATCAATATTTACACATTTTCATTAAAATGTACACAAATTTCTGAATTAGACCCACTTTCTCCTACCATGGGGGACTATCAACACATGATACTTTAAATGCATCACGGAGAAAAAATAATCTAACAAATTAAAACGGCTCTGCTTTATACTTAATCTATATGAACCCAATGTTTCAAATGCATTAAAAGTTTAATTAAAATGAATTTAACCATGTGATTTTGGAACTGTTTCTAAAAAAAGCTCGATTTTAACCCCACTTTCCCCTATTTGATCCTATGAAATGCAAAAAAAAAACAAAAAAAAAAACACAATGATCAGAAGAATAAAAACTTCATATTTTACCATTGCATAGTTATTTATCGTCATGAATATTAGTGGGAAAAGGTTAAACACTAATTATTGTGAAAAATTCGTATTTCATTGTTATTAACCCCTTATTCCTGACGCACGTCCGACATTTTTAATCTATTCGTATCGTCGGAGAGCTGCGCATTTTACATCATACATCATTTGCATAACTCAGTGACGTGCATCTACTCCAAATCTGTATAAATTTCTGACCGCTCCTTCTTGGTGTTGCATTTTCAATGTTGAGCAGTGCATTTCTTTCATAATTTAAAAATTGAGAAGAGTTTTTTATCTACACAGTCCAGTCACATTAATGTGACCACCTGTCAAAAGCCAGAAAAACCACCTTTCGCAGAGCGGACTGCTGCGAGATGTGCAGAAAGAAACCCAGTTAGGTCCCTGAAGGTTTTCATTGGTAGGTTGAGCCATGCTGGCTGACTCCAATGCTGTGGTGAGCTGCGCTAGATTACGCGGGTGAGGATCCATGGCGCGAATAACCCGATCAAGATGGCCCCACATACTCTCGATTGCGTATGAGTCAGGAGAGTTTGCTGGCTAGGAGAAAAGGGTAAACTTATCCTGGTGCTCTTTGAGGCACACAGGCAACGGTATGGCACTTCGCATTGTCCTGCTGGTGGATGCCATTATCCTGAGGAAAAACAATGCGCATATAGGGGTGAACATTAGGGTGGAGCGAAAAAAGCAAAGTTTTTATTTTCGAATCGTAATAGTGCGGAAAAGTTGCGATTGGTGAAGACTTACAAAACAAAAAAAAAATTTTTGAAATCGGATAATATCTTCCGATCCCGCAACGAGCCTGAAATTTTGAAAAAATGAAAATTTTCATGTGTTTTTAGCGATTTTTTAAAATTTTTGTTTCAATGTTTTATTTTAATTCTCTTGGACGGAAAAGTTACAATTGGTGAAGCCTTCTGAAATTTTAAAAAATATATTGAGATCGAATAATACCTTCTGATCCAGGAACAAGCCAGAAAAACCAAAAAATTGGAAATTTTCAGCTTTTTTGGGAGGGATAAAATTTTTTTTTTTTTAAATGTTCTCATTTTTTTCTTCTTTTTTACCCGGTATCATAGCGTAAAGAATTTTAAAAAGCACTATATTACTCTTAAACATTAATTTTTTTCTTGATTTTTAGGTATCTTCTAAACATGCAAAACTACCAGTCTTTACAACAATGAAACACTTTCAAATAATAGAAAATTATAAAATATTTTCCAAAATTTCTACAATCCAGTACAAAACCCACTAATAAGATACCCACTCGCAAAAAAAACGCTAATTTTAATCACTAAACGATAAACAATTTTAGTGCCTAACTAATTACATACAATTTCTTAACCGCCTTTTGAAGTCTGTGCCTTCTATAAACTGTTAACTAACCTAACTGACTACCCACAGAATCCTTTAATATTAATTTAATTAAAAACTAATTTTTGTTCAGTCTTTAAAATTAAACCTAGTTAGGTTAGGTAGTGTATAGAATGAGACTGCAAAAGGCAATTAAAAATTAAGAAACTAACATATAATGAGGTAGATATTAAAATAGTTTATCGTTTAGAGATAAAAAAAATATTGTTCATCTTATGAGTGAGTATTTTTTTCAGTGGATCTTTGTACTGAAAAAGTTCAAAAAATTTAATTAATAGGCATGGGTAAAAAATTTTATGTAAATGTTATCTATTATTTTTTGCTTTTTAGTTGCTTTAAGTTTGTTTAAGGTTATGTTGGTTCCTACAGTAACACAGTCCCAAGCAAAGTGGGGCAAGGTGTAGCAAAAATTAAGGATTGGAAAGCATTTGACAAGGAGAGGGCACTGCGGGGAAGGCAAAGGCATAGTTATGCCCCACACACCCCATTTGCTTTATGCAAAAAATGTTAAAACACGTTATCATGAAAGCTGAACATTTGAAACACGATTGCAGAGAATTTTGTGCTTAAAAGGTTACTATAGAGCATCTCGGTGATGATTTTAGAACACATTTGATATGAAAGCCATAAATATAATGAATGTATTAGTCTAGAAGACAAAATAAATTTTAGATTTTGTTGATTTCTAATTTTTCATACACAAAATTATTTTTAAATAAAAAACAAAATCGCCATTGAAAAACAACCGGGAACTAAAAAGAAAAAATAATACATAATATTTACACACATTTTCTTACCCATACCTATTAATTAACTTTGTTTAACTTTTTCAGAACAAAAATCCACTGAACAAAACACTCACTCATAAGATGAACAATATTTTTTAACTTTAAACGATAAACTATTTTAATACTTACCTCATTATATGTTAGTTTCTTAATTTTTAATTGCCTTTTGCAGTCTCATTATATACACTACCTAACCTAACTAGGTTTAATCTTAAAGACTGAACAAAAATTAGTCAGGGTGTCCACTCCAATCGTGGACCAATAGCTAATTTCTAAACCGTTAGAGATAAGCATATAGTTTATTTAGGAAAAAACCTCCAAATTATGAAAGGAATTTTAAATCTATTCAATATTTTTCAAAAAATCAAATTTTAAAAGAGTTACGAAATTTAAATTTTTATACAGCCCCCCCAGTCTTATCAATCATCTTTAGTAAAACATTCTTGACACTGTAACGTTTAAAACTAAAAAAAAATCACTCTTCTACCACAAAAATTGACCGAGTTATGACGTTTTGAAAAATCAAGATTTTGAAGGATTTCGCATACGGTCCCTTAAGCGATCTCTCGATGACGTCATGAAACAATGCAAAATCTTGATTTTTCAAAACGTTATAACTCGGTCAATTTTTGTGGTAGAAGAGTGATTTTTTTTTAGTTTTAAACGTTACAGTGTCAAGAATGTTTTACTAAATATGATTGATAGGACTGGGGGGCTGTATAAAAATTTAAATTTCGTAACTCTTTCAAAATTTGATTTTTTGAAAAACATTGAATAGACCCAAAATTCCTTTTGTAATTTGGAGATTTTTTCCTAAATAAACTATATGCTTATCTCTAACGGTTTAGAAATTAGCTATTGGTCCACGATTGGAGTGGACACCCTGTATATAACAATGTAATTCACAATAAGAATATTCAAATCAGAAAGTTATTACTAAGATGTAAGATACTGAAATGCAGACTAAACTGAATCCAAATTGTGGCAACTCGAAGTATAGATCATGCAGCGCCCGTTTTCCCGTTAATAGCGCTCAAGTTACAGATTACAAAAACATGAAAATTCATAACGCATCGACAATATGATGGCATATATAGGGGAAGGGTGGGCATAACGGCCACCCTAAGGAACATCAATTTTTTTCCACCCCTAAACTTTATTGAAACATTTTATAAATCCCTTCAACATTTAGTGTGGTTACTTAAGCCTGATTAAAAAATATAAACAACTAGATTTTTAAACTTTATTTGCACAAAAATTTTACTTTACCAAAAGCTGTCAAAGTGGCCACTTTGCCCCTCTAGGTAGGGCAAAGTGGCCACTGCCTAAATAGATTTAGATAGTATGGAAAAAATGAAACGCATTTAGTTTCAGAACTCAGAACAATTGTATTAGGGATTTAAACAAAAATAGGCATTACGAAAAGTATATGTGAAGTTATGAAATCACTGGTATTTACATAAATCACAAATAAACTCATCGTCCTCCTCTTCGGCTCCTGTACAAGCTTCGTGAGCCCATTTGAGGCACTCAGAACATCTAATCCAACCTTGGTTGTCCTTAGATTTCGAGTAACGATCACCACAGAAAAAACAATCGACGTTTCGAATCGAACAATCGAAGTGGCCACGGCTGTGGCCACTTTGCCCTCTAGCGCGCCATTTCCGAAAGAACAATATTTCACGTACAACCCGTTGTTGTATCTACTGTTGAGACATATGAATTCAAAGCTAGAAACATGGTGTTTTGCATTATTGATGTAAAATTTACTTCACCTAGTCCTACAATAAACTAAAGTGAAACATGTGATGCACTTACCTAACATCAGAGGGTCGAAAAAGTGAAAAAAATTGTGATATCTCCGTGAGTTTGCGTCAGAGCGGCATATAAACTATAACACAACAACAATGGCTGCCGGGCGAGTAGTTGAGTCGATTGCCGCTAAGCTGCTAATATAGGGAGGAAAACTTCAAGTGACCACTTTGCCCGCAGTGGCCGCTATGCCCACCCTTCCCCTATAACCACTCTAAGATTTAATAGATAAGAACAACGTAGAAAGTGATGCGATCAATATATTACGATTAATTTCCATGACGAAAAATTTCGTCATGCCCATTGCTGTAGACTTTTATTTATGACGAAATATTTCGTCATACCCAGTTAACATGTTAAACAAATACTGTCGGTTCCAAGAAATATTATTCGATTAAACCGGGTATTCGATTAAGCGGGGATCTTTAACATTACGTCTGTGGCATCGGTTCCAAGATATTTTATTCGTATAAGCGGGGTATTCGTTTATCCGTTATCCGATTAAGCGGGGACGGCTAAAACACAAGAAAAAAATTAATGTTTAAGAGTAATATAGTGCTTTTTAAAATTCTTTAAGCTATGATACCGGGTAAAAAAGAAGAAAAAAAAATGAGACCATTTTTTAAAAAAATTTTTAATCCCTCCCAAAAAAGCTGAAAATTTACAATTTTTTGGTCTCTTGTTGGTATTCAATTTTTGGTATCTTGTTTCTGGAACAGAAGGTATTATTTGATCTCAATATATTTTTTAAAATTTCAGAAGGCTTCACCAATTGTAACTTTTCCGTCAATAAAACATTGAAACAAAAATTTTAAAAAATCGCTAAAAACACATGAAAATTTTCATTTTTTTAAAATTTCAGGCTCGTTGCGGGATTGGAAGATATTATCCGATTTCAAAAAAAATTTTTTTTGTTTTGTAAGTTTTCACCAATCGCAACTTTTCTGCACTATTACGATTCGAAAATAAAAACTTTGTTTTTTTCGCTCCACCCTAGTGGACATGGTCCGCAAGAACAGGTGCGTACTTGCGTTGATTGATTGTACCTTCCACCATGATGAATGAACTCAGAGATTGCTAGGAAAACATTTTCCAGAACGTAATGCCCCCATCTCCAGCTTGGACCGTTCTGGCAATGGTTGCGTAGGACTTTTGTTTTCAGAGGTTTCACGCCTTGTACGCCAACGTCCATCTGTCCGATCGAGCATTAAACGTGATTCAACAGAAAATGCTACCTGTCGCCACTCAATGGACGTCCAGCTGCGGTACTGGCGTGTGAATTTCAGGGTTCGTTGTCGATGGACACTAGTTAGCCATAGGTGCATGAATCAGGCTTCTACTTCGGAAGCAAAGACGCAGCCACTTCGCTGAACAGTAGTTTAGGAGACGATGCTGGTAGCCCCTTGATTCTTCTGGGGGTCGTCAGTTGCTCAACGGTAGTCCGTTCATTAACCTGAACGCATATCCTGGCCGTCGTTCACGTCTGTCATCTATGACTCCTGGTGCACCACATTTGCCGTATCGCTGATTTTGGACAGTCCTATTTTGCCATGCACGGACTGTGTAATTATGATACAATTTAAGATCAACATATCAGAAATTTTGACAAAGCATCAAGGAGTAATACCGCACAGTTCGCGGTTCGAAGCATCATTAACTCTCAGCATCCTAAGTTCGGATAAGAAGTAATAATTCAGTTTCTAAGTGGATGACTCATCCAGCAGAAGAGGGAAAGGAGGGAGAGAAGATCGGCTGTTCACTACATAATGTACAATTTTTGCGGCCCTGTGTCAGTTAAAACTCGCATACATCTTTCTACTCCATTCCCTTGAAATATTTAGCTAATGCGATGCATTATGAATGTAGTAATGAAATTAATTCGATTCATAGGCTGTTTGGAGGGAATGAAGTCGTTGGAATTCATAGAGTTCATTGTACACTTAAGTAGAGTTAGAGGAGATTATCACTGCAACTTCGAGGTCTTAGATCAAACGAAAATCTGTTCGGATATTCCACAGCTTAATATTAGACCTTTTCTGAATGAATTAAAAGCCCAGAATATTTTTCTCAGTCATGTTGAAACAATGCATGAGAAATTGTTTTACGAATATTCTCCTTCAAAAGCGCATCTTCTCATAGGTGCTGATATAGATGGTAAACTATTGACAGGAAAAATAAAGAAGTGAAATTGCGGGCTAGTGTGTGTCGAAACATACTTAGGTTGGAATATAATGGGAAAAATACCAGTGGAGCTAGACACTAAGAATGAACCTTCTAACACACTTTCGATGTTGCTATCAGATTATAAAATGAGTGATTTATGGAAACTGGATACTTTGGGGATTTTAGAGCCATCAGAAAGCCTGACAAGAAAGGAATTAGAAACAAACAATGAATCCTTTTCTATCCACTGTGAAGAAAGATGACGAGGGAAGATTTAAGGTATGTTTACCTTGGGTTGGAAATCGTCATCCGCTTCTGGACAATCGAGAAATCGCGGGAAAAAGATGAAAGGGTACGGTGAAGAATTTAAAAGCAGAAGGGTTTTTAAAAGATTATGAAGAAGTTTTCAAATCCTGGGAGGAAGAAACAATTATTGAACTAATTCCCAATGAAGAAATTTATAATCCTTGTCATTATTTACCTCATCGTGCTGTTATTCGAATGAGTTATAAAAATAAGTGTAAGGGGAGGAAGGCACGCAGTAGGTTGCGGGTTCGATTCCTCCCTTCTTCGCTCGCAATTGTAGGGAAAAGGGAGAAGGCACGTGGGAGATAGCTGGTTTGATTAAACCCTGCTTCTAATTTAAAAGCAGATATGTTTTTAAAAGATTATGAAGAAGTTTTTAAATCCTGGGAAGAAGAAAAAATTATTGAACTAGTTCCCCAAAATAAAATTGGCCTTGTCCTTATTGTCTTCAGCGTGCTGTTATTCGAATGAGTTCTAAAATTAAGTGTAAGGGCAGGAAGGCACGCAGTAGGTTGCGGGTTCGATTCCTTCCCTCTTCGCTCGCAATTTTAGGGAAAAGGGAGGAGGCACGCGGGAGATAGCTGGTTCGATTAAATCCTGTAATATAAGTGGAAGGGGAGGAAAGTACGCAGGAGGTTGCAGCTTCGGTTTCGCTTGTGGTATAAGCGAATGGGGAGGAAAGCACGCAGGAGGTTGCGGGTTCAATTCCACCCGGTTTGGCTTGCAATGTAAGTGAAGGGAAAGGATGCACGCATGAATTTTCGGGTCCAATTCCTCCCCTCTTCGCTTGCAATTTTAGGGTAAGGAAAGGAGGGCACGCAGAAGGTTTCGGGTTCTACTCCATCCGGATTCACTTGCAAAAGAAGTGAAAGGGGTGAAGGTCAAGCAGGAGGTTGTGGGTTCGATTTCACCCGGGTTCGCTTGCAATATAAGTGGGAAAAGTGCACGCATCAGAATGCAGATTCGATTTGCAATATAAGTTAAAGGAGAGGGGGGACGGTGGTAGAGTATTCTCCTCGTAAGCAAGTGGTAGCGGGCTCAAGTCCCGCCTTGCCCATGGTTCTTATTTCAACCTCTCTAAGCCGAAACTATGAATGAAATGGGAGGAGGGCAAGCCGAAGGTCGAGGGTTCGAATCCCGCTTTGCCCATGGTTGTTATTTCAACCTCTCTATGCCGTAAATATAAATAAAATGGGAGAAGGACACGCCGGAGGCTGCGGTTTCGCTTGCAATATTAGTGAAAGGGGAGGAAGATACACATGAGGTTGCGGGTTCGATTCCACCCAGCTTCGTCTCTAATACAAGCGAAAATGGAGGAAAGCTCACGTTGGGTTGCGGGTTTCATTTCAGTTTGAAGACACAAAATAACTGCCAAAAATGGAAAATAATGGTTCAACTCAAGTTTTATTAAAAAATACTCTTTTCCATCTTTGAGTACAATAATGTTCAGCACAAATTTCCAATTATTCCGTTTTGAAACAGTTAATTTGTCTCACTTTTTTCACTTTGCCCCACACTCCCCTACATGAAAAACGAGATTTTAATGCTATTAAGATGAATATAAGCTAAAATAACGATTACGTCGTATGAGAACATTTGCAGAATTTGACGTAATTATTGGCGACGTCACGGAAATGAGTCACAACTTTCGGGTGCACAGACCACTGTACTTTCTTGACTGGCCCCAGATAAGGAAATACAGCGTTTTCCCGCATGTTTAAGAAAAATACTTGAGTTCTATTGCTTGAAACTTTTACATCTGTTACCTTCTTTGATGCATGTTTAGCAGCATTTAATGTTTTATGAAATCAAACTTAATTAAATGTGATACACTCATCTAATTTCTACCCCCATCATTAGAAATATTTACAACTGCATGTTCTGTGTGTGTGTGTGACTGAAAGAACTGCACAACATATTTTAACCATTTAGAGTTGTAAATTTTTGAAATTCATATGTACTCTTTTGCTTGCCCCTGATTTTACTAAACGCCTCCTTAATACTAAATGCATACTACATTTGCCTTAAAGCGGGAGGTATTTGTTCGAAATAAAGCGCCACCTTGCGGCTGGCAGCTATTGGCAATGGATCCAGACAATATTCGAATTAAATATTTTGATTGGTTAATTTTTGAATTTAAATAATTAATTAACCAATCGTTAATTTTCCAGACAGTTTCTGTTTCGAAAATTTTCGATAGATGGCAGTGTATTATGAACAAAGGGAGAATTTTTGCTCTGTGTAAAAAACCAGAAAGCAGTGGGCATTTACTATTACGGGGGCGTTGTTTTACTATGCAATGACGTATTTTTCAATCTGTCTGTAGCAAAGATACAGGCATCAGTAGTCTGAATAAAGCGTTCGAGGCGGGAAAATGCCTTTGAACAATGCTCACAACCGTGTCTCCCCAGCATGGGTCCTTAAATGGTTCTTTAAACTTGAAGCGAACGAAAAGGCCCTCGAGCAATGCTCACAGGAGTACGGTTTCTCTCCGGTGTGGATCCTTAGGTGTTTCTTTAAATTTGAAGAATCGGAAAATGCCTTTGAACATAAACCACAGGAATAAGGTTTCTCTCCGGGATGGATTCTCCGATGTGTTTTTAAATTTGAAGCTCGGGAAAATGACTTAGAACAATGTTCACAGGAGTACGGTTTCTCCCCGGTGTGGATTCTGAGATGTGTTTTTAAAGCTGAAGCGTTGGAAAATGCCTTAGAACAATAGTCACAGGAATGCGGTTTCTCTCCCGTACAGATCCTCAGATGTTTCTTTAGATTTGAAAAAATGGAAAATGTCTTCGAGCATTTTTCACAGGAGTACTGTTTTTCTCCAGTATGGGTCCTCTGATGTTTCTGTAAATCTGAAGCTAAGGAAAATGATTTCGAGCAATGCTCACAGGAATACGGTTTCTCCCCGGTGTGGATTCTCCGATGTGTTTTTAAATATGAAGCGTCGGAAAATGACTTAGAGCAATGTTCACAGGAATACGGTTTCTCCCCGGTGTGAATTCTGAGATGTCTCTTTAAAGCAGAAGCGTTGGAAAATGACTTAGCGCAATGCTCACAGGCGAATGGTCTCTCTCCAGTATGAATTCTCTTATGTGCCTTTAAAGCTGAAGCGTTGGAAAATGACTTAGAGCAATGGTCACAGGAATACGGTTTCTCCCCGGTGTGGATTCTGAGATGTCTCTTAAAATCTGAAGCGTTGGAAAATGACTTAGAGCAATGCTCACAGGCAAATGGTCGCTCTCCAGTATGAATTCTCCGATGTGTTTTTAAAGTTGAAGCGTCGGAAAATGACTTAGAGCAATGTTCACAGGAGTACGGTTTCTCCCCGGTGTGGATTCTGAGGTGTGTTTTCAAATTTGAAGCTCGGGAAAATGATTTAGAGCAATGTTCACAGGAGTACGGTTTCTCCCTGGAGTGGCTTCTGAGATGTGTTTTTAAAGCTGAAGCGTCGGAAAATGACTCAGAACAATATTCACAGGAATACGGTTTCCTTCCAGTGTGAGTTCTCAGGTGTGTCTTAAAATGGGAAGCACTAGAAAATGCCTCTCGGCAATGTTCGCACAAACAATTCTCTTTAGAGCAATAATGGATATCCGACTGATATGCCATTGCAAAAAAATATATGAAAGCGTTCATTCATTCAAAAGATGCTGCATTTTCATCAAAATGGATTATCAAGTTTTTTCAGTCGTTAAACGTTTAAAAGGGTCAGGAAATCACAATAGATAATGGGATTTTCCTTTTTAAATGAGAGATCTCACTTTTGCTAATGCAGAAAAAGTCAACAAAAATGTAAATTGGTATCCTTTCCCTTCTCGTAACTGAAGCTCAAGAACGGGCTTTGAAGAATAAAAAACAGAAAAAGTTTTTTACATGTATCAGTTTACGCATGTCACAGTCATGTTTTTGCTACTTTAGAGTCAGAAATGGCTTAATTTTTAATTAAATTCAGTTTCTCCGAGTGCTAGTTACCGTAACTTGCATTTAAGACAAACTTTCATGAAGATCTAGCCGTAAAACTAATCCGAAATTAGCATTTTGTGGTAAAGGATTCACATGGGCAGAAGTGTCTGGTCGAATTTGAACCCTTATGTAACACACTTTGTCTGTTTGTAACGTTCTCTCCTCAGTTTCGAAAACCAAGAAATCGGTTTGATGTCAAGGACTGCTTTTCTGTATGCTGATAATTTTCCAACTTTATTGGAATAGCGTGTATTTTTAAATAAAAAAAAGTTCACCTTGCGCGCGTTAGTGTACAAACAATAACACACAAGTATTGGACTAACGGTTCTGACGGTGACACAAAACAGGTTCGAATGTGTTACAGAGATCAAATGAGCCGTTTCTCGTCAGATAAGTTTTGCCGCCTCTTGATTTGCTGGTTTTAGTTTATGGTTCACAGCTGATTAGCAAAGTCTTCGCTCAGTTTAATTATCTCTCGCTGGAAGGAGGAGTAACGATCACGAATGGTCTTTTAGGACATGGTTCCTCAGACGTAAGCAGAAACAAAGATGTGCGTTGAGGTGAGTCGTGTCAACACTTCTTGTCGGCAGGCTTATTCAATTCCAACACTATGTGCAGTCCTTATCATACTGAAATGAAATGAAAAGAAGTAAGGGTCAACACACCAAAAAAATAATAATAAGAAGAAAAAAATACGTACAAGCAAGGCCTTAAGTTCCTGTCGTTCCCAAATAGTAAAATGGTTATTAACGTTGTGACAACGGATTAAAAACGTTTATAAAACGTTTAAACGTTTTTTGTGTACCTGGGTTCAAGAGCTAACAACGTCGAAAAATTAACTATTTTAAGACGTATGGCTCTTTAATATATTTTTCTCTATCTATGCTCTTCTGAGCAGCATGCGGGGTGTCCGGCGGCCGAGAGTGGTAGCGTTTTTTACTGCGCATCGCATTTTTGCTGGTAAAAATAGTGATTTTTAAGTCATTTTTGGACAACTTCGCGTCAAATCAATCATGAAAAAAAAAAAGTTTTTGACTTCGCCATTACCGATTTTCACAAAAATGGGTGTGAAGGACGCATATGGCAAGACAAGTAATCCTGCCAAGATTTAGATTTCTATTTCCAAAATTACGCGAAATACAGAGCTGTTAACTCAAAAGTTTTTACATGCAACTTCTTTTCAAATTATAGTAGAATAAAAATTAAAACTAGCTGTCGTGGCCGTCACGAAACTTTCTTCTATATCTATCTTGTGAATTCCGGTTACAAAATAAAATACGTACTCGCCCGAATAATTGGAGACAGCTCCAATTTCCCAATTATCGTAATAACCCTGCAAATGCAGAATCAATGAGCGAAATTGGAAATCATTGCAAAAGCATTGTTTAGATTAAGGCCCCTACATATACGAGCCGGCGCATCAAGATTAAGTTTCACCACTTTGGATCCAGCGCGTGTTTGTGTGTTTGAGTAGTTGTCTTTTCTGGCCAGTAATCGCGTTATGGTAATTTTTCACTCTGAGCAATTATTAGCGGCACGTGGATTTGGCAAAGCTTAGCAATGTGCCAAAACTTTTTTCTGGTAACCCTACTTCGCAACAATGAAAATTTGAAAGTAAAAGTTAAGGAATTGGATCCAAAGTGGTGAAACTTAATCTTGATGCGTCGGCCTGTCTATATAGCGGCTCTAGTTTAGATTAATTGCAAACATTTTATTTGTTAGTAGAAAGAAATTGGCAACAGTTAAAAATTTCAAATCATTGAAAGTTTTCAGCTGTTTTGATAATTAAATAGCGTGAAAGCGATTTTTTAATGAATTAATTTTTCGCATTGTTGACTAAGCGCAAAAATCACCCCACCCTCCCCCTGGGGCGATTGGCGCCAAAATTTAATCGATGCTTGCTTCCATATTGGGTTAGTGTTATTCCAAATTTCATTCAAATCGCAGCAATATTTCCCGAGATACAGTAGGTGCAATGACAAAATAAGCACTTTTGATTGCTCCACCCCTCTTTGAGATATTAACACACAAATTGAATCAGCACCTGTACTCAATAGGGTCTACCTATGGACCAATTTTCGTTTGATTCCGCCAATTACTTCCTGAGATATAGCAATCACCCCCGCGCAGAACACGTGCGATTGCTCCACCCCCCCCCCCTTCGAGATATTGACACACAAATCGAATCAGCAACTGTATTCTATAGGGTCTACCTATGGACCAATTTTCGTTTGATTCCGCCGGTTACTTCCTGAGATATAGCAATCACCTCCGCCTAGAACACGTACGATTTCTCCACCCCCCTTCGAGATATTGACAAACAAATTGAATCAGCACCTGTACTTAGTAGGGTCTACCTATGAACTAATTTTCGTTTGATTCCGCCGGTTACTTCTTGAGATATAGCAATCATCCTCGCGCAGAGCACGTGCAATTGCTCCACCCCCCTTGGAGGAATTCGCTAACAAAAGTCAGGTGCACCAGTTCACATAGTGGTACATATGTGCAAAAATTTTTGTTCGATTTCATGCAGTAGTTTTTGCTCTAGTGCGGTCACAAAAACTGGTCACACACATACAGACTCACACCCAGACACACAGACAGACATTTTCCAAAAATTGTCGAAATGGACTCAGCGCACCTCAAAACGTGCAAATCCGTCAAAATTCGACATTCGAAAATTTTCACGAAACCAATACTTTCTTCTATATATTAGATATAGAAGAAAGTAAAAACCAAACAATTGTAAAAGCAAGAAATAGAGCTTTCCATTGATATGTTACATCACATACACTGGCGGAAAAAAAAATCCCAACACCAAGAAAAAATTACTGTAGAGTAATGAAATTTGGGTAATGCAATTGTCTAGTTAACATATTTAATTGATTAAATGTACAAGATGACTGGCTAATTTAAGCTCAAGAAAATGCTGTGCAAATGTGAAATTTTGTTCATTTAATAGAGGGTGTAACCTCCAGAATTTTGAAGGCAAGCCTGCAAGCGTGCATGCATTATGCCATACAGATGCCGAATGTCACTTTGTGGTATGGAATTCCATGCTTGTTGCACTTGCTGTGTCAATACTAGGACCGTCATTGCTGACTGTGGATGATGCTCGAGGTGCCACCCCATGATATCCCATACATTATCAATTGGAGACAGACCTGGTGATTTTGCAGGCCATGGTAACATGTCAGCACTCTGTAGAGCACATTGCGTTACAGAAGCGATGTGAGGGCGAGCGTTATCCTGTTGGAAAACGCCCCCTTGAATGCTACTCATGAAGGGCTGTACTACTGGTTAAATTAACTGACTGACGACAAATTTTCAGTCAGTGAGTTTAGGATAACCACAAGAATGCCCCTGCTGTCGTAGGAAATTGCTCCAGAGACCAAAACTCCAGGTGTGAGTTCCGTATGTCTAGGCCGTAGACCGCTTGGATGCAGGCGGTCCCCTGGCCTCCTTCTGACCAATATACAGCTACCACTAGCACTAATTCAGAATCTATTTTATCAAAAATTACAACAGATCTCCACTCCGACATCCAGTGAGCTCTGTCGTGGCACCACTGCCGTCGGAAAAGTTAATGGTTTGCAGTCAATGGAATACCGGCTACAGGCTGCCTGGCTCGGAGCTGTCCTTGAAGTACACAATTTCTTACCGTTCCTTGGGTCACGACGGTACCAACTGCAGCTCGAATGTCAGCCGCATATGCAGTACGATGGACCACAGCCGTACGCAAGATTCGGTGATCTTCCTTCTCAGTCGTGCCACGTGGCAGCTCGGAACTCCATCTTCTTGAGGTAGTACCATCCCTTGCCCATAGCTTCCAATAATCATGCATGGTGGAAACATTCCCACCCAAGTCTTTCTGCAATATCGCGAAATGAAAATCCAGCTTCTCGTAGCCAAATTGTACGACCTCGTTTAAACTCGGCGAGCTGTTGATAATGGCTTCTTCGTCTTCTTAAAGGCATTCCTGGCTAAAATGAACGCAATTCGTCAAATTTCACGGAAAAATAATACACACGAGCTTCACAACACGCTTTTAAAACAAGCCTTATTTGCATGTTCTGAGTGACGCCAGCTGCGCCACACTTATGCGCGGAACGCGAAATTTCAATCGATGTCATCTTTCAGTTGTATAAACACGCCTACCAAATTTCGTTTATCTAACACAAGTCTTTCCTGGTGTTGGGATTTTTTTTTCCGCCAGTGTATCTACAAGCAGGTCTAAGCTTCTCATTGCCCCAAAATGGTGAAAAAGAAACACTATTTTTACCTGCAAAAAAGCGATGTGCAATAATAAAAAAAAAAAAAAAACGCAACCACCGAACACCCCGCATGCTGCTCAGAATAGTATAAAGAAATATATATTAAAGAGCCAGACGTCTTAAAACAATTCGCTAGCTCTTAGATCTTCGCAACGAGGAGCTAGTATTCTGTCTGAGCCATGGTTCCCCTGCCGAGTCAGAAACTTGCGTTAAAAATGTCTAAAAATGTTCAACGAGTATTATTTGCCATTGCAACAAAATTATGCAACATCAGGATATTCATTTTTCTATAACAAATTTTTAATTCTATTTCTATTCTAGAAGTCAATAAACTTCGACACACATGAGGACTGCGTACTATGCGCCTTGCCTCCACAGATAGTACAATACAGATTTTATTGGAGGAAAAAATTTACAGCACAGAGAAGGAAATTACACCCAGGGCAAAGGCGGGAATCGAACCCGCGCCTCTTGAGATTACAAACTGACGGGCAAAGGGAGGGGAGGCAGTCTTAGTTTATCTTGTCTTGTCGAAGAAAGACCCATTGCGCCGTTGAGGCCCCGAAATTTTTAATTCTGTTGGGAATTAAATTGAGCAACTATCATAGGTTCGAGGCTAAACTTAAGCAAACATATATTTAGGTTTAGGTAGGGAATTTTAAACTTTTCAAATAATGCAGGAATCAAAAGCATTCCTCTATTCATGTCAAGTTATTGGTTTAAAAGTTTCTTTTTTTTTACCATGATCAAAATTGCTTTATAATTCGGGCAAGGAAACTTGCGATATTTTGGTCAGATTTAAGCTGTGCTCTCTTTGTGCGCCATACATTTATATTAGAACAAAAGTCTATAAATTTCTCTTTAAAAAAAATAAAAAAATATATTTAAAAAAAAGGATCGGTAACAGGTTAAATCTGTTCTAAATTTCAAAACGTTTAACCTCAAATACATTTCAATATGAAAGAACACTAAAATAAAAATTAAAAAAAAAAAAAGTGCATTTATTCGAAAGACTATTTTTATGATCTTGGTTTGGACTAAAAAAATACAATAAAATAAGATCTGATTTCTTGGCTACGACACACAAAAATTGAAGTTATTTTAACATCTTCTTAATATTTGTGTTAATTCTAAAGCATCCCATAAAGTTTAAATTAAAAATTTTAAAGAAAAAATAGGCGGTATATCACGGGACGCGGGAGCGTCCCGCCCCGCCAAGAAAACCAAATACAAGCCGCCAAGAAATTTCCGTCGCCAATAAAAATGTAAAAGAGCGACTAGGACTGTTTACGCGAGTAACCAAACCGGGGTTTTCACCCCTCTGTATCTCAGACCCATAAAGATCCTTAAAGTTCATTTTTGGTATACTCAATCTCCAGCGGCCCCTGACGGCACATACTAAAGCAAAACATCCAGGACCCTCAGAGGGAGGGGTGATATATGTTATAAAATCGCTATTTTTCGCACTTTTTAAAAATTGTTTGACAGGGGTCCAGACTAAACGGTAACTCGGATTGAGCTCTGCTTTTGCACCCACATTTATTTTGTCCCAAAGCTCGGCATAGGGGGTTTTTCGACCCCCCACCCCCTCCCCCCTCGTTTTTATTTTCCGTATCTTTTCTCCCCGGGGGTCTTTAGTGTTGATTTTTGGTATGAATATTCTCGATGAGACATTGAGGACATTTTCCCAAAATTTACCCCCCCGGGGTCATCGCACCCCGGAGTTATTAATGCTTAAAATTGGTCCGATTTCTATCTACTAGCTCTGTTCAACATCTGAACATTTATGTTTTCATTGTTGGGCCACGAGGAAAGAAAACTCAATGATTTATAATTTCATCTGTTGCCAGTTTCTATTTGTTAACAAATAAAATATTTGTAATTGATTTTATTGCATAAGGCTTTTAAAAGGGATCTTCAATTTAGTTCATTTTAATATGAGATCGGCAGTAAGGGTTGGGGGTTTTTTTTAAACTTTTAATTTAATCGTAGTATTGTTAGCAACTAGCTTTGTTTTGCGTCGGTTCGGGTGGTACATTGTGATTGATTTCAAATTTATCCTAGACTGAAGAAGATTCTTGAGCTTTTGCACCAAATGCATGCCGCCAAGAAAACCACAGATGTCGGACCGCCAAGAAAAATGTTGAAGGGAAAAAAAACATGCAAAGTAAATTTTGAAGAGAAAAAAAAACAGGCAAAGAAATAATATTAATGCAAAAACATGTGATATCTCCCCAAAAACAACAGTGTTGTAAAAAAATCCCCCGCCAAGAAAACCTTAAATACTCAGCCTTAAAAAGTTATGATATCGAGTTTTCCCGCCAAGTTTGTGCCAAACTACAACTAACCTGTATGTATAGTTCTTTTAAATTGTTTTTAGTCCTGCCAGGCGGGAAGCTTTGTCTTGTGAGGTGGTTGCTTAATGAGTAAAAACTTCCCGCCTGGCAGGACTGAAAACAATTTAAAAGAACTATACATACAGGTTAGTTGTAGTTTGGCACAAACTTGGCGGGAAAACTCGATATCATAACTTTTTAAGGCTGAGTATTTAAGGTTTTCTTGGCGGGGGATTTTTTTACAACACTGTTGTTTTTGGGGAGATAGTTTACTACGAATAGTTTTCACAAAACCAATTATATTTTTTTCCTCTCTCCACTTTGAATTTAAATTTTATCAGCTGTTTTAGAATTAACCTAAATGGAGATTAAACTGTATTGTAATCAAGAAATCATATATTATTTCATTCCCTACTCGTTAGTGCGAACCAAGCTCAAAGAAGTAGTCTTTATAATTAAAAAAAAAGCATTTTTATATTTTAATCTGCAGTTTGAGGTGGAAAACGGGGATACAAAGCGAAATAAATGTATCTTACGGCGAAGCCCTCATTTTATCTTTAGTGTAAAATTAGTTTGAAAATAATACTTTGTAACAGCACAGACTCTAATATGTGTATGTGTGCATTGGTAAACAAAAAAAAAAAAAAAACCTGGTAAGCACTTTACGCGCTTAACCTTCCTTTTTAATGTGTTCCTTTACCTAGAATGTATTGTTTCACCCATTTCACTTTTTTCCTTTTGTGGTTTTTTCGAAATATATCAGAAATGGTAAAAGCAAAAATTGTTAAATACGAAAGTTAAAGAAATTAAATTCCCTACAACTTTCATAATTTCAATTTTTTCGTAGCACGTATGAGCCAATATTTTGAGAAGTGCCAATTTGAAATTGGAGTTTCCTAATTTAAAAAAATTGCAGAAAAAATTAATATTGAATTTTAAGTCTAAATTGGGTTATCAGGGTTGGCAAAAACCCGGGTTTTTCTACAAAAACCCAACCAACCCGGGTTTTTGAGTGTTTCAATTTTATTTTTTATGCGGGTATTGATATATAATGTATGCATTTATTCATATAAAAATATATATTTATTAAGTTAAAGTTCTGAATGGCATTTAATAAATGTCAATGTATTCTTAATTAATATTATTAACAATATCAATTAATAATATCATCAACCGAGCCGAGTCAAAAACTTGCGTTAAAAATGTCAAAACACGTTCAACGAGTATTATTTGCCATTGCAACAAAATATGCAACATCAAGGTATTCATTTTTAAATAACATATATTAATACTGTAGGTAATTAAATTTAGCAAACTATCATAGGTTCAAGGTTGAACTTAAGCAAAGGTTTAGGTAGGACATTTGAAACTTTTCAAATAAGGCAGGATTTAAAAGCGTTCCTGTATTCATGTCAAGTTTTTGGTTTAAAAGTTGTTTTTTTTTCTACCATGTTCAAAATCGCTTTAGAGTTCGAGCATGAAAACTCTCGATATTTTGTTAGATTTAAGCTGTGTGCCATACATTTATGTTAGAACAAAAACCTATATATCTCTTAAAGAAATTAAAAAATAACAATAATAATAATAAAAAATATGGTATGGATCCCACACTACTTCCTTTTACGTGTAAATTTCTTAGTGTGCCTTAAATGTTAAAAAAAGTGCTTGGAGTGAGCAAGGTAACAATTCAAATATTTATTCCCCTAATCTGGCCCAAAACAATGCAAAAAATATTTTACAATGGTTAATTTTCTAAATATTGCTGATTTTAATATCATTCAGTGAATTTTTCGCAAAATTTCGCCAATAGCGCCAAGTTGAACCCAAATTCAAAAAATATTTTTTTCGCCAAATTTGTCGCCTACTTGGCGATATGTCACCAAATTGGCGTCAAACACTTGCCGACCAAAAGCTTGGCGACATGTCGCCAAGTGGTCGCGCCAATTTATATCACTTGAGTCTGTATTGAAATTCTGCACCTCAGAACCAGACTAACGTAAGTCCATTTTCGTCATTATTCAGTAGAGGGGAAAAACGATGTATTCGACAATCGTTTTTCCCCTCTACCGAAAAATGACGAAAATGGACTTACGTTAGTCTGGTTCTAAGGTACAGAATTAACATTGATTTACCCCAAAAAAGGTGTAAAAGACCCCCTTGGGAACATTCGAATGCAATCACAAGTGGAGGTGTACAACTAGACCCCCCTCAGAGCCTACATACCAAGCTAGAAGTTTCTACGGCATGTAGTTTATGAGTTATGCGACATACATACGCACACATAGACGTCACGAGAAAACTCGTCGTAATTTACTCGGGGATGGTCGAAATTGATTTTTCGGCTGTTTGTATGTTGTTAGGTACATATGCACGTGCTGATAGGTCGAAAAAACTACGCGACATTCATTCGGGGGCGAGCAAAGTCAAAATTTAGACCGAAATTTGAGTGGAATTTTTTTCGTGATCACAATACTTCCTTTACTACGTAAAAGGAAGTAAAAAACGGATCGGTAACAGGTTAAATCTGTTCTAAATTTTAAAACGTTTACCTCAAATACATTTCAAAACAAAATAACATTAAAAAAAAAAAAAAATGTTCATTAATTTGAAAGACTATTTTTATGACCTTGGTTTGCACTAAAAAAAAAAAAAGAAATAAAATAAGATATGATTTCTTGGCTACAACACACGAAAATTGCAGGAATTTTAATATCTTCTTAATGTTTAGGTTAATTCTAAAGCAGCCAATAAAGTTTAAATTAAAATTTTAAAGAAAAAATAGGCGTTATACAGTTTACTACGAATAGCTTTCACAAAACCGCCAATATATTTTTTTCCCTTCTCTTCACTTTTAACCCTACACTGCATGATTTTTTATTTTTCGTAGAAAAAAATATATGTGTTTGTAAATGTAATAAGAAAACATGGAAAAATATTTAAAAAAATTTAACTCTAAATTTTCACCCCTTTCTAATTAAAAATAGTTTCGTTGCCAAATGGCTACACCATGCATTCAACAGATAAAAATGATTGTAAATGATAGTCTTGAAATTAGTTCTTTTTTGTAAAAAAATAGAGGAGTTGAACATTTGGTACACTGTACTCTTGTAATCCTTTACATTTTGACATTTTACATTATTTTTTATATGTACTTGTACTTTCCGATGATCAATTCTGTCAAATCTGATGTCTTTTGGAGGCTCTCTCGCGCAAGCTTTCTTTCTTTTCTCTTTTTTTTTTTGGTTTGTAACTAGTTCCTCTGTAGCTCATGGTCTCTTTTTAATACGCTTTTATTAATTTCACATGTGGGTTTGTTTGTATGTATGTATGTATGTATGTATGTATGTAACTCTGAATAAAAGATAAAATTTACGTTCTTTGCAAATATAAAAGTAATATATTTAATATTATTTTTAATACTAAAGGCTAAACTGTATTGCATATTGATGTATTATAAGTACACATGTAAACTTAAGTGCGGATATTTAGTAGTTTTGAAAATCAGAGGGAAACCCGTGATGATCACAGCGCATTCCAATGTAAAAGCGTATTTTTTAGTTTTTTTTTTCAAAACTATATTTTAAAATTATTAATGACTTTACTTGTCCGTGTAAGCACAACGTTTGTGCTAACTGAAATCTAAAGTGAACACGTTTTAAAGGCTTTTCCCGATTGATTTTTCGTTTGTTCACTCTGTTGAACATCAACTAAGCATTGATAATTGCGAGGTCTTATAAACGGTAGAACAGCCGAAAGTACCACTTTTGGGTCCGCATGATTATATTATACCTTCCAAAAAGAGAACGAAGCTAGCGCGAAACATAAACAAAGCACATACTTCATGAATTGTAGAGATGAATCGAAGTGTTCTCTGGATGCTTACTGCATAATGTTGCCAAATGGCTACAGACGTGTATTATGTCCTAGATTTTTTCCAAATAATTATTTTGATGTAAAACGCATCTTAAACGAAAGATAAATGTTTATTTTATTCATGTTATTTTTTTAAAAGACGAAGAAAAATATTTCATTGTAAAAAATAATTTCAAAACATGGTAGTTTGAGTGATTTTAAAAGCTATCCATTTGGATTCATTTAAGAGCATGTAACAGACCAGTGCTGCCATGCATGGAGGATAAATGGTGATAATTGCTTTAAATATACCCAATACTTGCTTTTTATGCATTGAGTTGCCTTATGACTACATTCTGCTGTTCATAAGGAGGACAAATTGTCCATGTAGCCAATTGGCAACACCATGCAGTGTAGGGTTAATTTAAATTTTATCAGCTGCTTTAGAACTAACCTAAATGGAGATTTAACTGTATTGTAATCAAGAAATCATATACTATTATTTTGTTCCCTACTTTTAGTGCGAACCAAGCTCAAAAGTGAAGTCTTTAAAATTAAAAAAAAAGCATTTTTATATTTTATTCTTTAGTTTGAGGTGGAAAACGGGATCCGAAATGAAATAAATGTATATTATGGCGAAGAGCTCATTTATCTTAAGTGTAAAACTATTTCGAAAATGTTACTTTGTGACAGTCCAGACTCTAATATGTGTGCATGCATTGGTAAACAAAAAAAAAAAAAACCTGTTAAGCATTTGTCGCGTTACCTTTTTTTAATAATGCAGTAGTATTTTATGCACAGATAAAGTGCAGTGTTGTTGTGCAGGTAGCAAAGCAGAGTACATTGCCATCAGTAGCATATTTCAGGGGTTTTGCCCTCTTCTCGCCGGCTGTGAGTGCTGAAGTTTGCAGAAGAATGTCGACTGACTGAACATTTAATAGACCTACCAATTAAAGTCTAACAAATATGAAACAGGACGCTGCGTGCTCCCCCGGAAAAGCTTTTCATCTTTTGGTACCTGATTCGACCCCACCTGTTCTCGAAGAATTTTAACTGACATCTCCTAATTGTTACCCTATGAAGATGAGACCGAGTAGTCTGGGATCTAAAAACTTGGCCAATTTTGAAAAAAATCGCAAAAATTACGAATTTACTGATAAATGATTTGACCCAAAACTCACTGCCGCTATCGAGTCGTTCAAATGTCATACAGGTAGATAAATGGATATTACCAACTGGTAAATGGATATTGTCCGTTTTTGATTGATGAGAGTAGCCTCTTCAGCCTTCATACTGGACCTTCCCGACCCTTTTAATGGCAGGTTGGTGTACCTTCCGTTCTCCTGAAGTACTGCTTTTCCAAGCGCAAAACGCAAAAAAAAAAAAAAAAAATCCAAGCATTCCCGTACGTGTACAGCAGATGTTAATTAATGATAAATAATACGAATAAAATCCATAAATTTATTAAGAACGAGTAAATTTAAATAATTCAAAGAAAGTGAACTACAGGCAAGTTTTACAAAGGACGCCAGTATTATTTAAATTTACAATTTAATGAATTTTCGGGAACTTAAAAAATATAATTAATAAAATAATAAATTTAAAAAATGGATAACATTTATGCGTATGCAATTTTTTTTTGTCGCTTTTTTTACAGGGGCTAGGGGCGTGACACTATTAATCACAACCCCGGGAGACACCTGTGTTGAGCCAACAAAATGCCTTGTCCTATTTTTTTTCCCACAAACTTTGATAGTTTCCCAGTCTTCAAGTCGCACTTTCTGGCTACAAAACTCTTCCACTTTAGTATTTTGACTTGACTAAGGACTTATTGGTATCTCATATTGCGACTCTGAAATGTCAGATTCTATAGTTGGGACAAACCTAACCTGGAAGTATTGGAAAGGCTACTCAGTTTCTAATCACAGTAAATATAGTAATTACTCAGATAAAATTTGATCATTTGAAACTAAATCACAGTATGTTAGCTGTTCATTACACAAAAAAATCATCAATTTAAACAAAAACCTCAAGATAGTGTTTGGGTCAAGTCTCCCAAGATAGCTTCCCTTTGTTTATCCAAAATTTGTTACAATTTGCATTAAAAGTATATACAAATACTGCATATCAGAACATAGCTAAAAAAGTGACCAACACATACAATATTCGAAAATTTACTTGAGAATTCCAAAAATATTCAAAATTTACTTTGATGGTAAAGTATCACTTCACACTAAATTTTTTGAAAACCGCTGATAGTTCTAATATCGCGTTTCCCTGCAAATGACTGGTGTGTCATTGGTCAACCAATAATGTGACTAAAAAAACAAACAATGTACGGCCAAAACAAACAAGTTAGCAGGTATGCAACTCGCTTATAAGGCATGTAGCAAAAATAGACAATTATCATTTCACAAACACATTCAAACAGCAATTTATGCATAATACAAGGAGCGTTTAAAAAAAATAAATGGCAATTTATTTGTGCAGTGTCACTTGAACATTAAATTTTGCTGCGTTTCCATTTTTCACAGTATAAAATAATGAATATCGTTTAAAACAAAGTAATCAATCATAATCATCATTATGATCAATAAAATGAACCTATTAAGCGCGAAATCTCTCATTGCGGGAACATCTACTTTTATTTTTTTTTCTCTGAAGAGATTAGAGTTATTCATTAAAAAAAAAAATCCACTTGAATTATAACAAATTGAAGGACATTCTAAAAAATAAGTAGAATCTTTGAATTTTATATATTTAAAAAAAAAAATGGAATTTTGCTTTTTTTGCTTTGCTTTTTTTACGAAAATGTAAAAAACTAAAAAAAAAAAAAAAAACTAAATCAATGTATTTTTAATTTTTTTCAACTGCTCTGCATATCTAAAGCAGATGTTCCAACAGACTACACATCAAAAACCCTTAATGAAACAATTCATTTTAAGTCTATCTAGAAGCGCTCAAATTTGTTGTTCCCGTAGTTCGAGCTTTGGCGGGGACTGGTTAGCATTCTTCGTCTTCTGTGTACGCGCACTTACAATGAAGAAAGAACGCTGCTAGGTAAAGGGGTAATCTACGTCACGAGACACGTGTACTCCTTTCTGGGTTTTTTGAAAAAAATATTTGTTGAAGTATGTTTTGTGAATGCTACCACTATTCTCAAAATAGTTAGACTGAGAAGAGTATCCTATTTTTGCTTCTCATGCGAATTTATTCTTTTTGGCAGAATCAGCTTTCGTATTTTGAGATCTTTATCGACAAGAAAAAATAAATGAAATTCAATGTAAAATGGAAAGATAATAAATTAGTGTGCTGAGCATCGAATTTTGAAACAGAAGCTCCGTTGGGACTAATCAAAAGATGGTGTTCAAAAGAAAAAAATGAATTGATTTGCCTCAACCCCATCTAATTTCTTCATATAATATATATGTGGGAGGGTCTCTTAGATCAATTTCTTAGTACATACAAGCCTGGAAAAAAATTGGTGGTGGTCTTTTTTCACTAATACACTAAATATGGATGATGTAGCAGCCTTTAGAATTCATAAGGAGCTCAAGGGCGAAATGACACAACTAATATTATTAAAACAATTACTACAGTTCTAATGAAAAGTTCAAAATAAGGCATTATAAACCCCCCAGTCAGGGCCGTGCAGACCAGTAAACACTACTGTACGTTAAGTTAGGAGTAAACCATTTTATTATAAGCACTGAAAACGAATCTCAATGTAAATTTTGTAAAAAGAACACTTGAACCAAATGTAAAAAATGCAATGTAATGTTGCATGATAATTGTACTTCACATTTTCATTAAAAGATCTAAATATTGATTAAAGAATTTGCTAAGCTTTTTTTCTATATTATAGTTCTTTTTGCTTTCATCCATAGTTAATTTACTTCAAGAGTCATTCCATAGAAATGTCAACCTCAGCCGAAGAAGAAAAAAAATACCGAAGTGAAAAAAGTATCAAAAAATAAATAAATAAATAAAAATCATACAACATAAGAAGTTAAAAAAAAATGGAAAAAGTATTGTAATTATTACTTCGATTAGCCTTAATAAATAGTTTGTAGTGTGTTTACTGCTTGTTGGTTACGTTAGTCACACTCCATCTTGAGTAAAAGTGACACTTAAGACTACAAAAAAAAAAAAAAATAAATAAATAAATAAATAAGATTTAATAAATATGTTATACATTTTTAAAAGCAAACTTTGCACATTTTTCAAATATATCATTTAATTTTTAATACTTGCTGAACTTTGAGAAATTTTTGCCTCACAACATGAGCATTCATTTTCAGGGTTGCAAAAATGTTACGTTAGTCACGCTGCTATTTTGGTTGAAAAAATATCTACTGTCAGTAGTTTTGTTTTAAAAATTCTTAGCAGAAACGATACATAGATACCATGTACACTGTAAATCCACTAACATAACTAAAAATATATATATATATTTTTTTTAAGTTACAAGTAAAAACAGTTACAAAATCAGCTCTGAATGTTACGTTAGTCACGATGGAATGACCCTTTAGTATTTATCTTTTCACGAGTAATGTAAATTAAATAATAGCTCTCATTTTGGAAAAGATAATACACATATATAGTACGAATTTTTTTAATGGACAGAAAAGTACAAGAATGTATTATAGTATTTAAGATGCGGTTCTTTTAAAACGTGGTAGGAAAAAGGAGTAGAACCGAATGTGGTAGTTACGCAGCTGAGACAGTGGATGATTTTTAACTTCGAAAGAGCTCCAAAGCTCATATTATGGGAACAGCCTATAATTTCTAAACAGCCAAAGCTTTTTTGAAAATTTCAACAGCTCTGTGCCAGAAATATAAACCTCTCATGAAAATAGTGAATTCTTTTTAGATTTTTTGTGCAGTTCATATAGCGGCATTTAATGGGTTAAACAATTTTTTTATAAAATAGAAACTTTTCTTCCATTTAAAATCAAAATTTTGTACAATAGTTAAAAACGTTGAATGGAATATTATGTACTGGGTCAAGTGTTTATTTTTTCTGAAGTTTTGTCTGAAAATATGGCATTTTTGGTATTCGGCACAACACGGCACTCGGTACATTGCTATTACATACCGATCCCACCAAAATAGTATTGAACAGATTGGGATATATAATGTAAACGAAGAGAACAAAATAAATTTCCCACTCCAACTCTAACACTATTTTTACAGCATGTAATACTCCAGGCCTCGATGGCAGAAGTTGTCAAACATGAGAGATTTTAGTTATTTTCTCAACAACAGCTTGAACTTTCAGTGTGCTAAATAGAAATGCAAAATTTCCAGAAATTTTGAGGTGGCGGAAAAAGATTTTTTCTGGAAAATTTGAGTTCGTAGAAGTTTACTAGTTATATTTTCTTAGAAAACATTAAAAAATGATAATATGTAATTTAAAATATATATGCAGTCCAAATCATTATTTTCAACAGAAGTATGCATCCAACTTTTGAACTTATTTAAAAAAGTAGCAGTTTTCTGACTTCAAAAAAAAAAAAAAAAAAAAAAAAATCCAAATTTACTGGTTCTCATTCAAATGTATATTTGTAAAGAGGTTAATGTTTTTTTCTCTTTTTTTGATAGAAGTGGGATTTTTTTTCCGACGTAAATGGGATTTTTTTTTTAAATTGTGGATTTCAAATAGAAAGTCGTTTTTTTATTTTTTTTATTTTACAGTTACGAGCCATTTTGAATACACCTACATTACATATATCCAGCTCATTAAATGAAAATACATCATAATTTTTACAAAAATATTTCCACTTATGGTGATTAATAATATTGCTACATGTACAGCAAACTTTTCATCATCCGGGAGTCTTCCGCATTTTTTAGTGACGACAATTAGAAAAGAAAAATAGAAATCCCGAGTTTGTGTATAGCTCTAAAAATTTTCTAGCTTTTGCATAAATTTGCAATAAATGTTATCATATTTCAATATTCTCTCCACATTCTACTCAACCTAATTTTCTTAACCAATTTTATCTTGTAAAATTATTAGGATTTTTATTTAAACACCGGACTGAAATTTTCAAGTGGGTGAGGCAAAACGGCAAGCATGAAAGAACACAGAATATGAAGCATAAAAAGAATTTAAAGTAACGATAAGCATAAGAGAAGTTACTTCCAAACAGTAGAGCTACACATAAAAGAAGAATGAAGGAGTTTTAGAGGAAGATGGAACGGGATTTTGATTAAAAAATTGAGACTGAAAAAAGTAAAGGCTAAAATGCAGAAATTTTTTTTGTGCTACCCATAAAAGTTAGCGAGTATGAAACAAGATTACTTTTCCACTTAATTTTAAGGACTTTCCAAGGGCTCATCAGAAAAATCAAGTATTTTTAAGACTTTTTAAGGACCCATGGATAAAGTACTTTTCCGCAGTCCTTAATGAGCAAAATAAAAATTTAAGGTATTCTCAAGGACTGCAGGAGCCCTGACGTAAACATATTCATCAACCTGAGACTTTTCAGCACATTGTTAATGCTCCCCCCTCCCCCCGATTTTGGCTTTTTTCACTAAATAGTTTTTCAACTGAGCTTAAATTCCGTCACAAAGAATATATATTAAGCGAAAATAACAAACACTTAAAGGCAAAATAATACCTAAAACTGGATTTAGATCCATCAGAAAAAAAATGGTTCGTAATAAATTTTCAAAAAAAAAACAACAAGCAATAAATAGTGTCATACACATTAACTTAAGCCACTTCCAAATAAATTGGGAATAAATTTACTAATGCAGCCATTGGATTCAGAGAAAGGCAGAAAGAAAGAGAATGAAAGAAAAACAATTGAAATCAGTTGATTTCTGAATAAAATATTTGAGCAGAATATTAAAAAATAAAAATAAGGAAACCAACAGACAAAAAAATCACATGAATGGGAAATGAAGGGGAGATGCCAGTTTACATCAAAAATAGTGAACAAAGAGCAATTATAAAAATGGTAGCAGCAGTGAAAAAAAAAAAAATAATAATAATGCAGTAAGATTGGCAACTGAATACACTGGTTCCTCAAAATGTGGGGTGATTCCCTGAAATCAAGATCTGACCAGTCTGGGCATTTTTGAACGGTTTAGCAGTTGCATAAATGCTGGGCTTAAATCCTTTGGTTGCTGTGTGAATAGAGGGCACACGCATTCTTTCACTTTGTCGTCCATTTTAAATCCCTGCCCTCCAAGCAGTGCTTTTTTTCAGTTCCCCAAAGATTTGTGAGTCAGATGGGGACAACTCTGGCCTGTTCCCCCAAACACATTCACAACCCAAAACACGAGTGCCAGCAAAGTTCATTCCTTTAGGAATGGGATCAAACTGAAACATGCCAGTAAAATTGCTTGTGATGGCATATGTTGCAGGACAAAGCGAGATCAAACACAGCCAATTCAACAAGAAAACGTCTGCAGAAGTTCAAGTGGGCAGTCTTTAGACACCTCCCCCCCCCCCCATAAAACCAGATCAGTCCCACGTGACTTCCATATTTGGTGAACTTAAAAAAGCACTGCATGGATAAATTTTAGACAGAGGATGATATAGAGGGGAAAGTGTGCAATTGGTTCAAACAGTAACCAAAATATTTTTACGAGCACTCTATTTTGCGACTGGGGTTGGGTTACAACGGGGTGAATGCCTAAATGCCTACGGATGATAATACTTTTGCATCCGGTTGATAATCACTAGGAAATCAGCTCTGACGCGTTATTTCTTGACTGCTCTTAACAAATTTATTGCCAATTTATTCAGAAGTAGTTTCATCTACATGACGGTATTCATTGTGCGACAGATTTTGAGAGAAAGTAATTATTCAACAATATTTCTTGATTGAATTATGTAATAAATATCAGCTATAGGTATTATTTGTTTAGGGTATTTTGTTCATTTCTCTTTAAAAAAAAGGTTGGCTCTTTCTCAAAGAAGGTCATACTGGCCAGCTTTTTAAAATTATGCTTTAAACCTTATAGCATGACCTCTATATGTTTTGATAAGGAAACCAATGTCAATTGAAGTAATAAAACAATAAGTTTGCTCCCAAGACCTGCAATAGGTTGTTGCTCAGCAAAGAAGGAGGTAAAAAAACTGCAAGCTGCTCCAACCACGTGACAAAATCCATACAATTTATCTGGAATGGGCTCACTAAAACTTGTAAAAATCAAGGCTTCGAAAAGTAAACTTTGGTTACCTAATGATTTTCGTATCAAGTTGCTCAGCTGTCCCTCGACGTCTGCATCAATTGAGGAAATTTCATCAACCTATGGTTTCATTTCGAACAAAGTGGGAGATGGTTTAGGCACTGAAAAAGACAAGAAAAGAGTGAAAGTGTATTGTTATTAAAAGGCTAAATCAAATGATGCGGAAATTGCTTTGAGTGGCAGTACTAATATGTAATCTCATGAAATGTAATAAAGCATTTTTTTTTCTTTAAATAATTTTAATTGCATTGAAAAAGGTCATGTTCTTAATAAATATGTTTTTCCTACTTTCGTAGAAAACATTTCTAAACAATAAGCAAATTTCAATCTTATTTTGCACAATTTGATAATACATTAAAATTAACTATATTGTTGAAATAAATGTGGTCTTTATTCCAATATGTTTTGAAAATAAAAAACAGGGATCAAAGTGGCCAATTGACAAAATATAGGACACTTTTTGGAAAATATGGAACATTGAAAAACAAAAATATGCATAATATATAAGAATTATTCATTTGTATATAGTTAGACATCATATTAAAATACTTACCTTTTAGTGTCACTCATGTACATAAGTTAATATACATACCTTCTCGATTTAATTCTCCCCCCACATAATATAACAAGTTAATTTATCACAAAAAATGATGATAATATTATGGAAATGAACACTTTATTCCAATTGAAAATATGAGATAATTACATTCAGCTGCTCGACTGCTTCTGAGCAGCCTTTAGTTACAGGGGCCGCGCTAAGCGTTCGCCACCTCGCCAAATGCTATAAAATAGAAAATTCAGCGAAAAAAATTCTGATTTGGCTAAAGTATTGGCGAATGGAAAATTGTCAGAAATTTTCACTTGGGGGAAAAATACACTTATTACATTAAAAAAACAAACAATTAAAATTCCTTGATTAAAACTCTCGAAGTTTGGCTAAGACTTTTGAAATTTGGCTTATTTACTGGCTAACAACTTAAAATCCTTAGCGCGGTCCCTGAGTTAGTTTCTTATTTCCTGCCGTTATCAATGCTGTCCCTGCCTCAATATCAGTCATGGATTTTCATTTGAGTCCTAATTTTAACTTGTTTCCTTCATTTATCATTGCTTGAGCAGAATAATTGACATCTTTTAATCCTTGAAGCTTGTTTCTCGAATTTTTTGCTACATCATTCACTTTAGGCTCCATATTTTTCTGTTTTCTTTTTTCCTTCTCTTTTTTCTCCTTGTATTTCGAATGTGCTGTTTTGTAATATTGTATCATTTCTTTACTTACGTCGACTTTCTCAGTAGAGTGTTTAACAGAGTCTTCAATGATTCTTAGTCCACTATAGTGTCCAAACTAATATTCGGCTTGTCACTGGTTACAATTTTTTTATTTATAGAAAAGCCTCTTTCGACAGAAGCTTGTCCATGAGAAAAGGTTAGAGCTGCTTTAACCAATGTGGTTAGGCTTGGGTAGCAAATATATTCATTTTGGTCCTTCATGTTGAAAACGAAGTTCCAGTACTTGACAATAGGGTTATCTGCTATATTCTCACGAATATCTTCATCATTGACGTACATGTGCCGCTCATCAGTTACTTTATCGATGTTATTTTCAGGTATCACCTGAGGTCACATATTACACAGCTTTCTGATTACTGGCAATGTATGATCAATTGTTTCTTTTCTGACTATAGGATGCAACACTTGCAAAGAGTATAACAACTGATTTTGCAAAGGTAGCTTTTTGGCAAGATGGTCAAAAACCGCAACATAAAAGTGTTTGGCATTGAGGAGAAATACATCTTTTGCTTTACTTTCAATTGCACGCCACGCTTTTCGAGCAGTTGCTCACATCAATTGATTTTAAGGGAACACAATCTGTTACTGGATCTACATCGAGCAATTTTTCCCCGGTTTTCCTTCTGAGAGCTTCTTCTTTGATGAAGCCCCGCGTAATTTCCAATAACAGGTCACACAACTCGTCATGCAAAAGGTGCATTAGTATCTTCTTTTGCTGAAGAAACTTCAGTATATCCTCAAATAATAACCCAACGCTAATCATAAAATGCAAGTAGGATTGCAGTAAGGGGTCTTTCAAAACCTTCCTGATACTTGTGACTCTATCAAGCTTTACTAAAGAGCTTTTCTGCCACGGGAGAGCTAGAAGAAAGTACTTTTTTAAAGCTGGCAACAGCTCAAGCATGCGTTCACATACTGCAACTACAGAAAGTCCCCGGTTGCAAAAAGTCAATAACATTTGCAAAATCTTCTATTAGAAGTCTTTTTCCAAAAGCATTATGAAAAAGCATTATCCAAAAGCATAATGTGCAAATTGCACGTTCCCACATTCACTATTCCAGTTTCTCTCAAAGTTCTCACTTCCTTGTCCATCAACTGAAACACTGTTTTGTTCACATTTGGTCCATCAGACCCAAGCATCATTAGGCGTTTCAAACTAATTTCTCTAGCTTGTAGTACATTTTGAATGGCAGCAAATATAGTTAGCGCTGTGGCATGCCCCAGAAATTCGGTACCAAGGAATCTTTCAGCTATTTCATTATCTCTAGTACTCCAAAATCTGATGTATACATCTAGCTGCTTTAAATTTTGGTCATTTAAAGTTTCATCAAACATGATGGTGTAGTAAGGATTTTCTTTCATGAATTTATTGGTGATGAGCTATAAAAAATATGGAGCAAGTCCAAGGGATATAGAATAGGAAACTTTAGTTCTTTGAACTGCTTTGAAGAGCATAATCATTCGGACCGGTGTCTTTGACGTCCCACGTGCAATTCCGTGCTTTGCCAACCCTAAACACCGTAGGAGGAAAAAAAAGGTGTTCAACTGCAGTGGGAAGAAGAGGAGAGCTAGCTCTAGCATCGAGCAAACCCCGCCCTCTCGCACTGAGTCATACTTTCGATGCATTTGGGAAGGAAAACATGTTCGCCAAAATAGACAGTGGAGACCAATGGCAACAATAGATTATCATGAGTACGGTTTTTATCCATTTATGAAAAATATAGGATTTATAGGAAATATAGAACGACTTTGATCCCTGAAAAAAGGAAAGCTATTTTGAAAAAAGCTGGCTTTTAAAATAAAAACAGGCTTCTTCAGTTTGAAAAAATTGATAAAAGTGCATTTATACTGAACAGAATGATTGATAAAGACAGCAGCAGACTCATTTGGTCCTTTAAATACTTTGATTAAAATTAATTTTAAACAACCATTGAACCAAACTAAAATCCTGATGAAAAACAATAGGTTTTTTTTTTTTTTTTTGCTGTACAAAGTTTTGTAAAAGGTACCTTATTTTTAGTCTTGTTTAATGGAATTATTGATATAATAAGTGATTGGATTAATGATATAAATACAGTAGAGAACCAATTATCCGGGATGTTTGGGACCACAGCTATCCCGGATAACTGAATTTCCAGGTTTTCTGAATCGCTACGAAGCGATATTTGCCAATTGTTTATAAAACCCAAGAAACTATAACAAATAGTAATGCATCTTAAAACCTGAAGAGGAAACGATCCAGAAGTGCGTATAGATATTACAATAGTAAAAATTTCTGAGCTATATGGCACTTATATGGTATTTATGAAGAAACCGTTCATACTCATTTAGGTATTTCAAAAAGAAAAAAAAAAAAAGCTCTTCATTTTTTAGAACTTGCCGAAAATTCGTTTTTTTAAAAGTGGCGGAAAAATCGACAAAATGTTGCCGGTTTTCTGGTTTCCCGGTATTTTGGTTCAAGGATAAAAGGTTCTGTACTGTATATAAATTGTTTCAATTAAAACAAAAAAATGTTGAAAAAAAAAAATTTGCTTTTTCTAACTGAAGCTGGCTTTTTTTAACAGGTTTAAAAAAATAAAAAAAAAGGATGACAATTTTTGCCCAGCTCAAGTGGAGCAACACTAGAAGGTCCAGCACCAACACTATAATCTGCAATATGAGTTTTACGAATTTTTTGATTAAAAAAAAATCCACAAATATACAAATTCAAAACAACTGCTATCTTTTCAAAATTTAAGTATCTGACCGCAGATATTTATGTTAAAAATCATCTACAAGTTTGCTGCGAAAACTTTTTGAGCAAAGTAATACCACGAAATAACTCCACAAATTATCCTTCAGAATCCATGATTTTAGCGATGATTTCTAGTTAAAGGTGCGGGAAAGTAAATTATTAAAATGGCGTTCCTTCTTTTGATCGAAATGAAGACAAAGGAGGCGAGAGAAACATCATAAACTACCTTTCTAAAAGTTCTTGTGATTCTTACTCAAGCAAACTTCTTTCTTTGAAGAAAATAATTACAAAACTATATTTATGGAAATAGTACTTGAATGATTTGGCCAGAAAGAATAGAATGTTTTTAAACTAAAGCAAAGTATACTATAGTTTGTTAAGTAATCGGAATTGCAAATAGGGGAAGAGATTTCTACAAAACGTCTCTCCTCTCCGACTTAATATAGATATTTCCTCCTTTCCATCACTCGCTTTTTTAGTCATTTCTCTTGTTTACCTACAACCGTCAAAAGATAAGCGTTCTTTTACGAAAGGCATCCATAGCAACACTAGTCGTTTGTAGCGTGGAACTTAAAATTAATTTTGAGACTTCGATCTTGTTGTTTGACATCTTATGCCTTTGATATAAATGCTGCTTTTCAAAACTGCGCTTGAGAAACTTCGTCTTCGTTCTAGTTACCTGAAGTAATGAATAAATTATCTGATACTCTGCCTAGGAATAACATTTGTTTTGCAAGCGACCAGATCCAAATTCAAGTCACGAACTAAAAATTCGAAATCCACATTCAAGCTAAGAACGAAAAGTGTCTCAAACTTTTAAGTTGTTCTTCATCTTTACTTAATGATCAAGACAAGTAAGTTTAAACTTTGACATTACATTTTCTTCTATTTAGCGATGCAAATTCTAAATACGGTACATTTCTCTGAAGAACCAGCTGAATCAGAGCCAGTTATTCCCAGGGCCTCATTATGGCACAGGCCAGATAGGCCTGGAACTAGGCCTCATCTTCCTAAGGGGCCCCTAATTTTCTAAAAACTGATGCACAGCATTAAAGAATTGCGTATTTTTAAGGAAAAAAATAATGATTCATAAATTGAAAATAAAAACAATCTCTTTTGGTACTTTTATTAGTATTTATCTTATTTAGTTCATTTTATTGAAGAAATCTTTTTGATTTCTTTCGCGAGAATTAGCTAGGGGCTAGACATAATGCATACAGTGCAACTGCATAGCGCCTTGCAGAGTTACATACAATGATCTCCAATAAAGGCTTGTATCGCCACTGTGAAAAAGTTAAAAGATTTTTTTGTTGACTTAAAAAGGCAGAATATAGAATGGGGCCTCTAAAGAATTTTCGGCCTTAGGCCTCACTCTTAGTTAGTCCTGCCCTGGGTATTCTGGTGCTAAACTGAAAAAATGAATGAAAAAAAATTGAATTTTGAAAATGTACTTTTAAACATGATCTTGTCTAGCATTAAATTTCATTCAACATTCTTCAATCCTTACACTTCCAATTAACTTTACACTCCATTTATCAAGAGTGTGATTTTTTTAAAAAAGGTTATGCATGTCATTAGGAGGAATGTTTGAAACACTTATCGCCCCAATTTTCCTGGAGGTTGGAAGTTCCACGCAGAGGCGTAGCAAGGGGTGGGCGAATCTGATTTTTTGGAATTTTTTCTCCATGCAAACTTTGTTCCGAGACAAAATTTTACAAAGCAATCCTGAATCATACAATTCAAAACACAATTTTTCCTCGCATATAAATTGCCTCGTTTCGAACTTTTGACTGATCCGAGTTTTCCTGAACTTTCGGCAAGCACGCCTATTCGGTGCCCGCAGTTTTGGCCGAATCATATCCACGTAAAGACAGTGGTGCAAGTGCTGCGCCAATTGCGCCACGCTGCGCCAAACAAGGAATCTTGCGCCATCCTGCTCCCAAACGCACTTTTTGATCGAAATTGCTCCTGACTGCGCCAAAACGGCCGTTTTTCTAGCGAGTATTGCGAAAAAGTGGCATAATTTCTGCTTTTGTTACCGTACGTTATGACGGTTGCTATGGCGATATTCTGAACACGTGCGTCGCGAAAAATAGTCTCCTTATCTGAAATTTCAATCCTTTTGCATCTTGCAAAAATTTTGACATTTTTCACAATCCAAAATTATTTTGACTTATGCTACTTCAGCTTAACTTATTTTATGTTTTATTTTGAGAAAAAAGTAATTTATTTTTAGAAGCATGTCAACATCTAGCATTTACGTCGCGGACGAAGCTTCCTATGTTGAAGATTTCAATCCAAATGCATCTTGCAAACATTTTAATATTTTTGACAACTAACCGTTATTTTGACAATAGACACCTTCCATTAGCTTATTTTAGCTTATATTTTGATAACAAATAATTTATTTTTTTCTATTAATATACCTATTAATTTTTGAAAGCTTGATTTTAATAAGCATTAGGTTATCCATTGCTTCATTTTTTGGAAAACAATTAAAACAATCAAGCACATAATGTTTAATTATGGCTTTGTACTGAAAGGGAGTATTTTGAAAAGTTGAATTTATAAAATTATAATTTTAAAAGCTTAAAATAGAATTTTCCATGTTACTAGCAGTAGTGCTCCCATTAGGGAACCAACGACTAAAGTCAACTGTTAAGAACAATGTCTTGTCTGAAATTGAGTTGCAAAATGGATGTTAGAAGATGCAGAGAAGTTATGAGAAAGAGAAAGAACAGTAGAACAAAGAGAAACTAAGTTAAACTTTTAAATTAAGGTTTTTCAATTTTTAGCCCACAAAATCTAATTTTGCACGATAAAACATAAAAAAGTTTAGTTTACTTTTCAAGCACAAAGGTAGTTCCTCAATTTTAAGTTAAAGCGCATTGTTAACAAAAGAAAATCCAAATGTTATTGATAATTATGCAACTAAAAAACCAAAAAATGTCTAAATTTTTCCTATTGTCGTGGAAGCTTTAAACCAAACGTTTGCATTTCATATTTGACCCCCACGAATGCGCTCCTAGGTTATTCATGGATAGGATTCTTTTCTAAAAAATGAAAAAGGATTGGTAGTATAAATGTAATTGTAAAAACGTGGATGAGTTTATCGTTTCAATTTGACTTTTAATGAATGTTCCAATTTCTATATCCTTGTCTCTGAAATTTGAATTAAGTACAGTGAAACATTTTGCTGTTCACCTATTGAAACCACATCTAGTATTTTTAAACTATAACTAAAATTTAATAATAGATAATCAGTGCTTAGTTAAAATGCAAATATTTCTGTACCTTAATGCAAAAACAACCAATGTCAAAATTCGTCGAATTGAGATATTCAGGTTCAAAGATTTGAGTCTCCATAGGAATGTGTTAGATTTGGTGTCTTAGTTTCGCTCCACTGCTAAGGCGGTTTGTTTTGAAACATCGGTTGTTGTTGGATATGACAGAGGATACCTTTCTGTCCCCATTACGATAAAAAACTAAAAACTTCAAATTTTTGACATTGGTTGTTCTTGCATTAAGGTACAGATTTAAATTACTATAAATGTATGTGTTTATCACAGTCACATAGTTTTTTTACTTGAGCCTGCTCCTAAACATAATTCTGCCGCTCCCAAATGGTATTTTCCCTGCTCCCGAAGATGCTCCCAAACCACATTTGGTCACTTGCACCCCTGTAAAGAACATAAGTTTGTTACGTTTGATATTGTATAGGCTCCCTTCTGCATTTATTACAGTAAATGTGCAACCAAGTAGTGGTGGTCTAATGGTAAGTAGTAGACTTTGCAGCCATGTGGGGTCCCATGCCGGCATAGCTAATAGCAATAGGGCCTTGAAGCGACTAGAATCTAGAACACAACTGCATTGGATTTATTACCTAACTAAGTGAACGAGTTTTTTTCTTTTTTTTTTACACCCAGCACTTGAGTTATAATAGGCCCATAAAGGTCATTTTGGGGCCCCCCAAACCGGACCAAGGGGGCTATGTCTCACCATTTTTTTGTAAGGGCGATGCCACAGAGCCCCAAAATTAGACGAGAATCTAAAATGCGAATACATGGGTTTTAGAAATTACCCACTGTAACTAAACGAACCATTTTTTTTTTACATCCATTGCCCGATTTACCAAAAGACCTGGCTTACAGGGGGTGAAAACTGACTAGGCTGTGGAATAAGGACCCCCCACTTTTTAGGTACCCCTAAATAGGTAAAATTGTTTTAGTGTAAGTTTCTTCATAGTGTAAGTTTTCACTATACGTTAGATTTGTTTCGCGGTGTTACATTTAAGCTAAAGTAATACAGGTTAAAATGGCGAGAAAATGTATTAAAAACTATACTTTGAGGCCGCTTAACTGAAGAAAACATCTTCCAACCAAAATAATGGAGTCACTATCGTTAGACATAGGCAATCAATGAAAGGAAACATAACCAAAGGGTTTTTGTAAAGAACTTTTCCTCTCTAAAAGGCGGCTTATGGGTTCCACGTGGGCCTAGAGATAGAGTATTCTCCTCGTAAGCGAGTTGTCGCGGATTCGAGTCTCACCTTGCCCATGGATGTTATTTCATCCTCTCTGTGCGGTAAATCTGTCCTGTGTTTGTCAGGAGGCAAAACGCATAGTACGGCAGTCCTCATGTATGTATGTATATTAGGAAGTGGTAGCCCAATCGGTAAGGCGTCGGACTGGTGACCGGAGGGACTCGAGTTCGATCCCAGCCGATCAAAGATCCACCGTCTTGATTAATGGTGGCTGGGGGACATTAAAAATGTCGTTGTCACAAAGTCCTCCAAGTGAAAGGATACCTCTGGGGATGCTGGGCCAAGGGTTTGGTCAACCCTTGGTTCTGGTTCAAAAATAACAGAGCGCTCTTCAGGGCCCTATCCCGGTTAAACCACGAGTCGTGGTAGGTACGGGGGGCCTGGAGTGTGTGAAGTCCTCATGTATGCTGAAGCTGATGGCTTCTGGAGAAAAAAAATGCGGCTTATAGTTGTTTTGCAAAAAATGCGCTGTAGAACCAATAACTTTGGGAATTTTTCCAGCTCAAAACTTCAGAATGTTCACTTCTCTTTGAAGATTAACTTCCACATTTTAAAAAATGAAGGAAATCAAAAAATATCACTGCCAAATTTTCTCTTATTCGTTTGAATTTTCAAAAAATGGCTCTTTAATACAAATAAGTTTGGTTTTTTACACACAATAATTGAATTTAAGATGGAATAATTCTCAAAATGGGGGAGAGGGTACAAGGGGCCTTGCAAAATTTATTCGCCCTCTCTTAATTTTGTTCTTGTTACGCCATTGGTTCCACGATACAAATACCTTCTACACGCATGAATCAGTGGCTACTTAGTACCGTGTAGTATATATTCTGTAGTTTGGGGGGTAAGGGGCGCTTTTCCTTCGTAAAAGAATGAAATTGATTTGTCTACATCCAATATAAATTTTTCTTCGTATCCAAAGACGAAAGTGGTCGGAAAAATACATTTTGAAGGAGGAACAACAGCAGAAGGGGTTTATTTCTACTCAAGGAAAGTTAAACATTTAATTTTCTTTTTTGGCCCAAAAATAATGTATGTAGAAATTTACAATTCAATTTAATTCTCCTTTACGCCACAGTATTAGTTTTTTCTTTTCATCAAAATTATATAGTAAACTCCTGATTATGAGCACAGTGTACACAATAGCCAAAAAGAAAAAAAAAAAAAACACTCATAAATTCCCATAAATAAAAGCCAAAAGCAATAACATTGAATGTATAAAATGTCTTTAAAAGCTGAAAACGAATAATAACGCTTAATATTCTTAATATTATCACACACGTTAAATTATTACCAAAAGGTAAATCTGCCAAATAGATGTATAATCTGCCTATCCGAAATAGTTTGTAAATGTCAGAATGAGGGAAGGCTGCTTCGTGGCTCATAATAAAATGGGCGCCACTCGGGCTAGTTTGAATTGTCGTCACCGTAAAAAAAGGAAGACTCGCGGATGATGAAAAGCTTGCTGTGCGTGTATCAACATTGTCAATCACCATAAGTGGAAATATTTTTGTAAAAATTATGATATATTTTCATTTAATGGCTGGTATTAATTAAATGTAGACGTCTTAAGAATGTTCGTAACTGTAAAATGAAAACAAATCGACTTTCTGCTTGCAATCCACAAATCCAAAACCCTTCTTTAAAAAAAAAAAATCCCACGTGGGCAATTCCAGGCAAAATGGGAACTCGGTGTTAAAAAAAAAAGTTGAAAAATTGTCTTAATTTTTTTTTGTACGTTCTCTATATTGATTGAAGTTTACAAATTAGAATAAGGTAACTTCAGGTGAATCATTTTCTTTTTGTAACATAACTTCTTCTATGAGCTCACAATCTTGTTAAAGTCTCTCTGCTAGACACAATTTTAAACGAGCATATTTTATTGGTTTAGCCTGTTTCCACAATTTAATTGCATTTTTTCCTGGCTGATTTATTCAATAAGAAAACAATTATTAATAGTACATTTTGAAATTTATTCTTAAAATAATTTTTTTAAGTAGTTTTTAAACCATTAAATTTTGTGTAACGTGAGTCACGAAAACTTATTTAAAAGTGCTGCAGTGCTTTTGAAGAATTTTTTAGGCTAATATTACATTCTTGTAATTTAGCTGTTTGCAGTGTTTTCTTGACAATTACTTTAAGTTGATTTTTCCTTGTGGTCTCATTAAAATAGTTTATGTTTAAGTTAGCTCTTGAAAAGAGAGAGAGCATTATATATAAAGCAAAATTGAACTTTTTACTGAACAGAAATGAAACGAATTGAATAAAACTAGTTCTAATAGTGGGAAATAAAAAAACAACTCCCTTTTTCATAAGTTTTAGCAAAAGTTATATCGTTTTTCCTTTCTATTTGAGCATTCATTTTATGTTTATCCTCAATTATAAAACAAAGAATATGGATGTATATATGTTTATATGTGTGTGTACCTTATACAAATCCACAGTTTACGTCGGATCTGGACGAAATTTGGCAGGGAGATACTTGGGCACCTGGGAAAGATCATAGGGTGGTTTTTGAGCGGAAAAAAGTACCGATCTGTTCGAATTTTGACTAAAGGACTTCAGAATGGCTTTTTCTACCCGAAATACTTATCGGATCTTCTCGATCTTGATCTCATTCGAAAGAACACAAAAAATACCTTTTAGGAAAGTTTCCTTCCTACGGTTTTCAAAACCACTAATCGATATCTCCACCCTAAAAAGATACGGGCTTTTTAAAAAAGCGGAATTTAATTTTTAATTGAAAATCGACGATCATCTGCGCTTGAAAAAAACTCATTAATGATTTCTATTTGTTGCCATTTTGGTCTGAGTGCTGCAAAAATAAAATTCTTAAATTGTTTTTGTCATTAGTGCCAGAGAATAATCATTCCCCCCCCCTCCCAGCCAGTTTCAATAGAATTGTAACCCTAAACCTTCATTTTATTTTCCCAATCTGTGTTGGCTGAAGAAATTCGAGGAGGAGGGATCGTATAATAATAATCAGCGTGAAACATGCAGTAAATTGAAATATCATCAGGGAATAAAAATATCGTCTGCCCCTGTTAAAGAAATTGAAAACGTGTGTAAAAAGAAAAAATAGATCAGAAAGATTTTTAAATCGGCGTCCTGTTTTTTTTTTTTTTTTTTGCTAAAAACAGATATTTTACTGTTATTTTTCTGCTAATAATTCTTATAAGCAATTTTTTTTATTGCATTTTAGTAGAGGATTTCATCTTAACGTTTTGGGAATCATTTGCACTTTTCATGGTGATTTGATTAATATTTGCAAAATTTATCGTCTGCGTTTTTCTTTTCCCGTTTTGATTATTTCTTCGAACAATATTTTTGATAAGCATTTGTAGCTTTTTATGTGCAAAAGAAAAGTAAGCATCGAACTGGACATCAGAAACGTTTAAAGACATCTAATGCTATTGAAAAGGTTTTTACTACACTTAAAAGGAGTTTACGAATTGCATTCTATATTTTTACCATTTTTGTCAAAAATAAAGGGTTTGAGGTTCCCTTAATATTTAGTTCCTGAACTTATATTATTCAACCGCGATGAGATGGCCGGTGTCAATCAAATGAGGAAACGAGTCCATTCCTTAAAATAGGTAGAGAAGGAAGAGACTCCAGTGTGCCATATTTGCAAGTTTAGCAACATTTTGGCGAAGTGATAAGCGAAGTGATTATGGAATATTAAATAACACAGGTCTGCGATGAAAAAATAGTTGCAAATTTAACTATTGGTTTCAACAGTATTTTATGTGCTAATTACGGAAAAAATAGTGGAAAAATTCCATCACCCTCAGATAAGTCACAAATTTCGCCTGAAATGTGATTATTTTTAGGGTTTTCAGGTTGAATATGCGTAAGATTTTTCAATATTATAGCCTATATAAGTGTTAAATTTAGTTTGAATAATAGATATTACATGGTGAACATGTTATTGAACAATGTGCGTATGTTACTTGCAAAAAAAAAAAAAAAATGTTTTTTTTTTATTTATTTGAATAAGACAATAAATCTAAACTGGGAAAATCCATTTCCTACTAAAATAAGACAATTATCACTCAATTGCTTCCTCCTAATTCTTACTGTCCACTAGGGGTCATTATGAAGAATGTAGGGAGCCTTGCACTTTAATTGCAATCAGTGACTCAGTGTGGAGCTATAGCCACTGTGGTATACAGATCTAACAGGAAGAAATGGCTACTAGAGGATAAGTCAACTCTCCTAACTGTTTCTGTTATATTAGTGGATCTTAATGGTAAAGAAGCAACAAAGGAACATTTCTAATTTATTAAGAAGGTGTATTTTGCATAATTTGGTGTTAAACTAGGGGACCAAGATAAATCTTATATAGTAGTATAGTGCATTCGGCGTGTTTGGAAGAACCTAGACAATTGTTTCAAGGTAAGAAGAAATCACTTCGTTTTGGATTACCCATGATTTGGAGAGAGCCTGAATACCACAGTGATGACTGAAATTTTTGTTCTTTAGTGCAAGGTTTCAATTTGAAAATTAGAAAAAAAAATTTTATACCCAACCAATATACGTTCGGCTATTCGCCCTGTTCCTCATGGATTTGACTTGCCTAATTCCTTCTCAAAGACTTATAATAACTTTGCAACACATGTCCATCACTTTTATGCTCTTTTTAGCTAGATTTGATTATTTTTCTGCTTTTACTTTGTGGTAAAATTTAAAAAGAAAAATTCAAAATTATCCGGTTTTTTTGTACTTTTTTCAAAAACTTCAACTTTATTTTGTAGGTAAGCCTTACGTGATAGAAAAAAAACCAATGCCATTTTTGAAATCAGCGCAAAAAGTGCATAAAGATCAGTTAACTAAATCAAAACAATTTTTAAAAAGTGTATTTTTGCAGACCTGTGTAATTCTTCGAGCCACACCTGCATTTGGCGAGGAAGTGAAAACAAGTCTTTGCTTTCTTTATTGCAACCCTTATGTTACCATTTTGTTTTTACATTTAAATGAACAGTTGGAGGCGTTGCAGTCAATGGCCAGTGGCTGCGGAAAGATATAAAACCAAGACCCACCTAGTTTCTTGTATCCAATGAGAAATCTTTCTCAATTGTGCAAAAATTAAAATATTTTCCTCTTTGGCTAATTTCTCAAATTGGGAGACCAATTAAAGGAAAGCAAGGTGACGTATTCAAGCTTTATAACCAATGCCGCAATTGTGAATTCCATTCCTCAATTTTCATCTACACTGTAAAAAAAAACTAAATTTTGAAGAAATTATACATATTTTTTACAGAAAAAATCTGTTTCTGATAAAACTACATAAAATACAGGATTTCTCTGTTTTTTTAATCTCCGCAGCCGGTTATAAGCGCATTAACTGTTAACGGTCTCTTCACCGCGAAGCTCGATTGGTCGATTTTAACCACGTGACCCATCGTTGGATTCGAAGTAATGGCGGATGTTTTGATGAAACCTGCAGCTGAGTTGCCGTAAGTGAAAACATTTTCAACATCAAATTAATTGTTGTTTAAGTTTTAGTTGATAATTTTCCGATTATTTTATATGAAATGTAAACATTCCATGTTCTGCTGATTTAAAAAAGCATTTAATAACAACCCAGAAGCAGAAACTTTCTAGCCAGTCTGCGACACTTATTTGGGCCGTCGGAAATAATCTGCAGCATTTTTATTAGTTTTACTTCAAGTTTTCATAAAATACACAAACCTTTTACAGGGTATGTACTCCTTTTTTGAAATTAAAATTCAGGAATGTTAAGATCTTTTTAACACAATCGCTGTCCCTTTTACCAAATATCTCAAGAAACTCCTGTTAAACTATACTGATTGAAGGGGAGAAATTTAACCTCCTTAATATCAAGCGCTTTTGAGGAGTCTAAACATTTTTTAAGGAATCAGCAATAATTATTCAAATAATTGATTTAGAAAATGTTAATTGATTACTTACACACAACATCAAACTGTGTTCACTGAATCGTAAATATATTTTTTTAATTGCATACTACATTAATATGTAAAGAATAAGAATTAAATACATTAAACTTAGTTAGAATGTAGTTGAGTCCTTCTATATACGGTATAAGCTATTGTTTTCAATTGTTAGATTCAATCATGTATGAACTATGAACTTTATTAAACATGAAATCAAATTCAAGTATTTAAGCAAATATTTACTTTGAAAACAAATGAAACAATTATTTGGATAGTTTTTTAAAATCCAGTACTTTCCTAAAAATATGTAAATGCACAAAAAACAATTAAAAAAAAAATTATTTAAATTAAAACTAAAACTGATAATTCTAAAATAGTATAAGTTAAAGCAGTCTCAAACTTTCAAAATAAATCAAATAATTACAGAATGCAGAAGGATTGAAGTATCAAGCACGGCGTACGATTTTCAGCAAAGTACATGCTCGATGTTTCAAAACAAATATGGTCCTCGATATATCTGGTGGGAATTACGAAAATTTAAAGCACTCGAAAGCAATACTAAAATTGCACTGAACCTTCGTATGATTTTAATATCACAAGAAGATAGAACTATTCTTGTGTGATGAAGTTGTGTAATTTTTCTGATGGTTAGAGGGGTCTCTCTTTTTTTTCCATTTTTTAGTATGAACTTATTTCATTTTTAAAAGAAGTAACTCTTACTTTAAAAGTTGAATTTTTTTAAAAACTAAAACTGCAAGAGAAAAGCAAAAAAATTTGCCGCGAAAAATCATCACTCTCTGGCTCCCCAAAAACAATTTTTTTTTCTCAATTTTAGTTGAGCTTTATGTGATTTCCCCCCCCCCCCTTTCTTATGAAAATTATCTGCAGAGATCTGAAAAATCTGTGACGCACGTCTCGCGTCTCGCAATTTCTGCTACTGGGAATAACAAGAATAATAATACAATACACATGACTTATCATTGCTATAACTTTGGTTATCGATAAAGATGAATGTCAAATAATACTTTTTAAACATTAATTTAAATGTCTTCTCTGTAAAAAAAAAAGAAAAAAATCTAAAGTGCTCTCATGATATTTAATTTTTAAAAATCCCTTCACATATCTATTTGCATAAAAGTTTAAGGACTAGCCTCATAATTTGTTGATTTGAAGGGTCAGTGAAACAAAGCATGTTATACGTATCGTATCGTCTTAATTTTCTTTATCTATGTTTTAATTTAAGTTTACTTCTGTGTCATTTTCAAAATTGTATGTCATCAGGACCCCTTTTACCGTGATACAGTTCATGCTTTTTAGAACGATCACTCATTCCTGTGACCCTGCTGTTATAGCGACCAATGCTTGTCCCATTTGCTACTTAATAGATTTAAACCTCTGAGCTGAATCGCTCGTTCTAATATATCGTCCAAAAAGGATTCAACATTTTTATAATTCTCAGGACTATCTTTGCAAGAACTAAAATTTACCAATTTTATGCTTCTAAACCTCAAGTATTTTCATTGAAAAGAGTTATAAAATAAATGTTTTAAAAAGCGATCATAGTGAAACACTACTATATGAAAAAAAGAAGGAATCATAAGTATTTTAACCACAACCTTTAATTAAAAAAATAATTGATTTGTGTCATTTATTTTCAGCACAGTTTGTTGAAAACTAGTGCTTTAAAGTTAATATGTAATTCATGTTTATTATTGTAACTAAAAGTTTAAAAAATCTGCAATTGCTTATTTTTATCGTTTTTTAATGAAGCATGACGCGTTAAAAGTATTGCAGAATTTAAAAATACTATCAGCCCCGCTTAAACGAATACCGTCGGTTCCAAGAAATATTCGAATAAGTGGGTATTCGATTAAGTGGGGATCTTTAACATTGCGTCTATGACATGGGAAATATATTTGGTTTTGAGATATTTTATTCGTATATAGTACAATATATATGGTACAGTTTATATAGTACAATAGACCTGTGGTCGCAGTGCTTGCGCTGCCTTAGAGGTGCCCCCTTTTCACTATTTTATTCGTATAAACGGGGTATTCGTTTATCCGTTACCCGATTAAGCGGGGCCAACAGTATGACGGAAATGCAAGCAATATCTTGCACATGTGCTTTATAGAGACCTTGTTATAGTGACAAATTTGGACCAATATTTAGACTATTAGAAAGCTTGAGAGATTTGAGGCATAACGTATAAAAGGCATCTGGGGCAATATTGCATCAGAACACCAGTCACAAATTTATCAAGCAGTGTTTAGAAAAGACAATTTTCTAAAGTGTTTTTTTTAAGTGCTCTTTTGGAGTGTAACAGATTTAGGTGTAACTAATCCGAAAGACTTACGTTATGTTAGTGCAAAACTGATTTAAAGGGTGTTTTAAAACCAATTCAAGCACGAAAACTAGGGATGCACCGAGTAGCACTTTGGCCGAGTACCGAGTACTCAGCCTTTCACTACTCGGCCGAGTACCGAGTTGCCGAGTACCAATTGTTTTTTAAAAAATCATTGACATACAGCGGTACTGGGTTAGAAATTATTACGAAATTTTACTGGTCTTCTCGACCACTGAACAGGAATATATACTGTTTAACAGACAACATCACTGGTCCACCTTAAATCATTAACCACATTCTTTTTCTTTAAAAAAATGGTGGTCCTTGGATTGTTTATTATTTTTATGGTGATTCGAGGCGAGTTTTACTGGTCTGGAACCAATGGACCAGCAGTAAATTCGAACCCTGACAGATGAACTGATCATTGGAATGGACCATGATAGTTCTTAGAACAAAAATCCCACTGAATTAACTTATGCATTGTTTAAAATATTTTATTTATTTTGTCAAAAATTTTAGAAAAAAGTTATTTTTAAAATGAAACTACATTAAATGAATAAATATAAAGTATCAATTAAGTTGGAATTATATTAATCTATTATTGATTAGTTCTAATTCTCTAAACTTGAATAATATTTAAAAGCTTTTGGGGATATTAAAATAAAGATTTACTCTATTGAAGCATTATAAACTTCAATATTTTCAAAATTAACTTCAAAATTTCTTACTAGATAGCAGTATACCCATAATTCACTTAAATAATATGTGAATTGTCATATTTTATAAATATATTATTGCATATTTTTAATTATTGAAAAATGTGTCTTGAACTATTCAATTTTCTACAACTACTCGGTATCGGCCGAGTACCTGATCCAAATTTGGCCGAGTACTGAGTACCTACTCGGCAAATTTGCCGAGTAGGACGAGTACCGAATATTTACCGAGTACTCGGTGCATCCCTACCGAAAACTCATCTCAAGTTGGAAAAAGACTGATAAAGGTAAGTAACCATAACAACGCCAATTCATAGAGTTGCACTGATATTACCTAATAACTCAACACTACAGGTGTCCGATACATTTTGTTTGTGCATAATAATGTTTGTTGTTCATCACAATTAAAGGAAATCTGAAATGTACTATAATTTTAACATATATTTGCCATCAAAATTATTATACAGTAGCCCCTTGTTATATCGCTCATTCGGATATATCGCTCTTATTTTGTCTCCCAAGAAAAAACACTTTTAGTCCGAAACCATTTTTGAGAAAATATGTAAGGTGCTCAGAAAAGGTCTCTTTCTCATTTGTTTTGTCATCAATGAACAAAACGAAGGTTCTTCTATTCTTCTGAATTCGCTGAAAAGCAGCAGCAAATTCCTGTCATCCAAACTTGCATACTGCAGAGACAGTTTGGAAACTACTGAACACTTTCTTTTGTATTGATACAATGAGTGAAAAGCATCTGTTAGTAATGTGTAGTAGTCATGTGTAAAAGTTATATTTTTTTGTTACTTTTGACTGAAAATAAAAAGCTAATGTTCGAATAAATGAATTATTATGTATGTGCATGTATAATTTACTTGCATGCTTGATAGAAAACTGTTTTTAATGACTTCGGTTATATCGCGCTTTCGGATATATCACGCTTTTTTCTTGTCCCCCAAAAAGCGCGATATAACGAGGGGTTACTGTATTTTTCAAATTTACCATGCATTTGTGATAAATGCAAGCTATACGAAATAGAATTTTATAAAGTTACAAAAATTGACATAATGCAATTATTTGTATTAATGAAATGGAAACTTAAAACCAACTTTTAAAACACAAATTTAAATATATATACTTTTATCAATACGATTACCCGCAATTTGGGTTGCTGCAAAGGAAAATGAAACTGGTGCTTTTTTTAATGGAAAAGCTTATAAACTGTTAAATACTGTAAACCTTTGTTTACGCTACTCTGAATTACCAGACTTAGATAAAATGTAAAACTGTCTGCAAACTTAAATAATTTCTTTAAAATTTTCTGCAAAGAAAAGTAGGCTTCTGAATCCTAAAGTGCTACCAACAACAAAAATATCAAGTTGTATGAAGTGCAGGTTCTACCATGAGGTTGGTTGTCAATCCGTCATGATTAATGAATGTGTCAGTTTCGTATGTAACAAGCTACTGCCCCACAATGAACAAAATCAAGACATATTTCAGATAGAAAACTTCCTAAATTTATACCTTTTTTAACAAAATGCAAAAATTTTCTGCAAACTTCGAAAGTTTTCTGCGAACGGCGTTCGCGAGTTCGTCTATATTAGCTGGGTTTGTGAATTACATGAATGAGGAGTTTCATGGTTTCTAGCATTTTATTTTGTAGCCAAGAAAGAATTTATTCCACCAATGTTTTGACTGCTTTGTTTTGCTTTAATATCATAAATACAGATTTAAATAGATTTAAAGCACAATAATGCCAAATATTTGCCTCAATGATATATTCTTATTTTATTTCTTTATTCTTTCTTAATCTTTGTAATTAATCTAATAATTATGGAATGAAAAATTATGCCAATGACTTCGCAAATTGGAATTACGCTCGGATGAATAATGTTATGAACTCAAGATACCCACAGGTAGGGAAATACAGTAATTTGAATTATTGTTTTTGACATTTTAATAAGCCAAAGTGTTTCATGAGAGAGAAAGAAAGTAATTAATGTTATATATACATCTTCAAATCTCAGAAATTTTTGTATTTAAAAGTGAACTGCATTTCAAAGAGTATTGCTTCTACTGTAGTTATTAAAAAGCACATTTAAAAAGAAAGTTAAAAACAAGCTAAATTATTAAAATATATATAAATATAAAGACTAGGTTTTTGATATCTATCTGTGCTAAAATGTGCATTTACCCCTAAAGAAGCATGTCGCACTAATAACTCTGTTTTGAAAATACTTCCTTATACATAAAAGGAAGTAAAAATGTCTGTTGTCTGGTTTTTTGAAATAATTGGTTCAATTAGAGAATCAACATAAAATTAAAACAATTGTCAGACAATACATAAATGCTTTTCTAAAGTTTTTTTTATTTCATGTGAAGATATGATCTGGTAAAGATAAAAAAATTCTTGTTGGGTTATTCCAGCGAAAATGGTACAAGTCATGTCTGAAACTCTTTACTTAAGATTATCAATTTAAATAATTTCCACCAACTAATCATATTTTTTTCATGAAGTTTCCGTTTATTTGTGTATAATAAAGTGTAAATAACTAGTACATGACTCATTTATGAAAGGATTTTAAATATTTTGATCACTTTGTGTAACAGAGTGGACAAATAAGCCTTTAAAAATATCTTTATAATCAGAAAGAAAAGTTAGAATCACAGAACAAGCATAAAGTGGAATAAACAGCCTTAAACTGTAAGTCTGTCTGCAATTTCAAGAAAAAATCTATTTTTTTTCATCATGAAATCGACTGTAACAGAGTGGACATCCAACAGTTCAAATTAACTACCATAAGAAAAGAACTAGGCTCACCCTAGTTGTTGACTACATAATTCAATGTAGCAAGCTAATCACGGCAGTTATACTACCTATATTTTTAAAAAAATATATCAGATTGAATGCAATTGTTTATTTTATTTCTAAAAGGCTTGTGACAGAGTGGACAATTCGAAACATAGAAAATCTAGGGACATGGATAAATAATAGTGTTTTTTGGAGAAATTTTTTTTCATTTGCGTAATAATCTGCAGAAATGGTGTTAGAAGCATCTTTTGTGCAGTGTAGTTTAATTTATTGTGTTGTTACGTTTCAGTTTAATTTTAAATCACAGTTAAAATTCTAGCAATTTGAAGCTGTGACACGTCATTTTCTCCTCCTGACAAAGACATTTTTTTTTGTGTCCTTTCTAAAAGGATTATACCTAATCAATTGATACTTGATGGCATGAAATTAAATGGAGAACCAATAAAAATATACTTAATAGGTGGTAGTTAATAAAATTGATTATAAAAATGTCTAAAGTCTTAGGCATGATTTGTACCATTTTCGCTGGAATGACCCACATTCTCTAAAAAATATTGTATTCATAGTACTTAACTAGGGCTAAAAGTCTCAATGGTCTCTTACTTTTTATTAGCAGTTTTGAAGATCATAAAAATAGGTTAATTAAATGTTAAAGTCTAACAATTTTGGGATAAAAATTTAAAACTTATGATTTTACATCATCTGGCATTCAAACCAAAATAAGTGGTAACTTTTAATGTTCTTGCAGATACTGACTATTTTAATTTTCCAAATGTTCAGCTTGTTTATCTTTATTGTTGAAAATGTCAACTTTCTTTATAACATAATGTTTAAACCGATTCCTAAAAAATTGCTTATTGTAGGTTACTAAGACTAATACTGAAGTTGAACTGTTGAACATTCTGAGTACGCCTTGTCTAATATGCTATGGTAAGTTAATTTCCAGGGCTCGAAAATTATATTGCCCGACATGCCCAGGGCATGTAAAATTTCTGATCGGGCATGAATCTTCAACCCTTACATGCCCAGCTGGCCATGTAATTTTACGATCAAATATTTCTTTCCTAAACTTTGTTATTTCGTATTTTTGAAAAAAATTACCATATATATTAAGATTGAAATAATTCTTAATTCAGATACAAAACTGCAAATTTAATATTTTGTCTGTTTAACATGTTGACTGCCCAAGTAGGAGATGATAATTTGTAGTATATCCTTTTAGCTGACAGAATAGAATTTGAGTTAGCTTATATGTGATTTGCTGTTTTCCTCAAGATTACAATTTGTCTTTTACAATGACATTAATATGGAAATTTGACTTCCGAGGAGATGAAAGTAAAGCTAATTGACAGGTACATTGTATTTAGCCCAGCTCATATGCTACGTATGTTTTGTAGCTTGGCAGTCAACGTCTTAACACTGTACGACAAATTCAAATGTTTTTATTTATAAACAGCAAAAATAAAACTGGGCAGGTAAAAATGTTATTTGGGCATGTACTTTTTAGACAAACATGCCCGGCAGGGCATGTAAAATTTTAAAGATTTTTCGAGCCCTGTTAATTTCTTTTATATCTGCCTTTGGGTCATTCCATGTCAAGTGATCCAACGTTTTTTACCTTACATTTTTGTATTTCTTTCAAATTTGGCTCATCAATTGTACCCCTTGGGGTAATCAAAAGTATCAATTTTTGGATTTTTATCTCTATTATTTTTTGATTTATGAGACTTTGAACTTTGGAAAAACCCACGTTTTTCCATGGATAAGGGAACATAAAAGGGACCATAACTCGGCACCAAATATAGATAGAACAATTTGGTAAATGGCATTTTAAAGTACGTTAGTTGCCGCTTAATCTGATATGCAACATGACTAATTTGATAAAAATTTTCTTTTTCAAAAAATGAAATTTAAATTTCAAATTTAAATTTCTCAAAAAACATATCTGTACCTCAGAACCAGACTAACGTAAGTCCATTTTCGTCATTTTTCAGTAGAGGGGAAAAACGATGTATTCGACAATCGTTTTTCCCCTGTACCGAAAAATGACGAAAATGGACTTACGTTAGTCTGGTTCTGAGGTACAGATATAATGAATTTTTTTCAAAAAATTCTCAAAAATTCTTGTGTATTTTATCTATGTGTGTACAAATGTTTAGATTGGGATCTCAATGGGATCATATTTTTTTGAATTTTTGAATAAAACTGTATAGGAAAAAAATGATAATTTTTAGATTCTATTTATTTAAATATTAAGTTATCTTGCTTGTGATGGTCTAAAAAGTAGTAAACAAACATGAATATGTTTAAAGTGAGCTGGCATGAGCTTATAGATTTGTCAGGTTCACCCCCTCCTCCCTTCATCCCCCGCACAACCACTCTTTTTTAATTCAAAACTGTTCAAAATGTTGAAAAAAAAAAAACTCTTTGATACAAGATGAATAGTAAACTTATTTAAAGTTGGTAAATGGGTTTCCTTATAACTAGACGAAGTATCACCCTCCTCCACCCAAATATACCATTAACGCTGTACTATTATGACGTCTAACCTGGGGATTGAATTGACTATTATTTTTACTCTAGGTAAGTGAGCTAGCATTAACTTGTAGATTGGTCAACTCCCCCTCCCTTCCTTCTTGATCCAACCATTTTCCCCCCAAACTGTTTAAAATGCTAAAAAAAAGCTTCTTTGATACAAAATGAACAGTAAACTTATTTAAAGTTGGTAAATGGGCTTCCTTATAACAAGGCAAAGTACAACCCTTCCCCCACCCAAATATATCATTAATGCTATACTAATATGACGTCTCACCTGGGGATTGATTTGAGGATTATTTTCCCCCTAGGTATATATTGTTATTCAGACGAAGTGTATATTTTTCAATCCGTCCTTCACAAAGTACTTCCATTCAATATCTGAATTTAAACTTATGATTCATTTCATCCCCTCCCCCAGCACCAATCTTCAATTTTGAAGAGAGGAAATAAATGGGTCGCCCCAAGATCATAGCAAACAGAAAAATAGCACTGTTTCTCCTTTTTCTCATAATGTTTTCCCATTATTTTCACACAAAACTGAAAAGAAATCAAAGTGTCACGTTATATGTCAGTCCTCATCACTGCCTTTCCTTTTTCTTATTGGACAAAGCTCATGAGCTAATAGGAAAGTAACAAACAGAACAAACTGAAACACTACCAGACATCAGTAGAGACTAAGGCTTTGAAATGGGGTTAGGCGGGATGATAAAAAAAATAAAAGTTTGGAGCGGGAAGGTAGGGTAAGGGGGGTGGGAGTAATCTGTAAAGAAGTTAAACAACATGAGAGGGTTATGATCAAAAAAGCAGTGTTTGATTAATATATGTATATAGATATGTCTTGCTGCATTACTTTCCTTTACAGCAAAATGAAAAATAACACAAACAATTAAAAAAATTAAATAACGGCTGCACACTAGATAATGTGGAAAGATAGTTATGGGGACATAGACATATGATCTGATATTTTGATTTATTTTCAGTTTTTTGCGTAAAGAACAGAAAAAACGATGAGAACAAGGAGAAACAGTGCTATTTTGCTGTATGCTATGATCTTGGGGCGACCTATTTATTTTCTCCCTTCAAAATTGAAGATTGGTGCTGGGGTAGAAGATGAAATGAATCATAAAGTTAAATTTCAGATACTGAATGGAAGTACACTTTAAAGTTCGGATCGAAAAAGAAACACTTCGTCTGAAAAACAATATATATACCTAGGGTGAAAATAATCCTCAACTCAATCCCCAGGTTGGACGTCATATTAGTATAGTGTGAATAGTATATTTGGGTGGGGAGGGGGATACTTCGTCTAGTTATAAGGAAACCCATTTACCCAATTTAAATAAGTTTACTATTCATTTTGTATCAAAGAGTTTTTGTTTTTTTTAAACATTTTGAACAGCTTTGAATAAAAAAAGAGTGGTTGTGCGGGGAAGGAAGGGGGGAGGGGGTGAACCTGACAAATCTATAAGCTCATGCCAGCTCACTTTAAACGTATTCATGTTTGTTTACTACTTTTTAGACCATCACAAGCAGGAGAACTTAATATTTAAATAAATAGAATCTAAAAAATATCCTTTTTTTCCTATACAGTTTTATTCAAAAATTCAAAAAAATATGATCCCATTGAGATCCCGATCTAAAAATTTGTACAAACATAGATAAAATACACAAGAATTTTTGAGAATTTTTTGAAAAAAATTCATTATGTTTTTTGAGAAATTTAAATTTGAAATTTAAATTTCATTTTTTGAAAAAGAAATTTTTTATCAAATTAGTCATGTTGCATATCAGATTAAGCGGCAACTAACGTACTTTAAAATGCCATTTACCAAATTGTTCTATCTATATTTGGTGCCGAGTTATGGTCCCTTTCATGTTCCCTTATCCATGGAAAAACGAGGGTTTTTCCAAAGTTCAAAGTCTCATAAATGAAAAAATAATAGAGATAAAAATCCAAAAATTGAGACTTTTGATTACCTCATGGGGTACAATTAATGAGCCAAATGTGAAAGAAATACAAAAATGTAAGGTAAAATTTTTCTCAGATTTTGGACCACTTGACGTGGAATGACCCCTTTGCTATTTTAATGAATTCCCACTAATAAGGTTAATTAGCATCTTATGTTTAACATCTTATGTATAACATTTTCCCTAGAATGTGTTAATCCTGCTTGTGCATTATGTAATGAAATGTAATAGTAATGTACAATAAAACCTCAATATCTTGAAAACCGAAAGTGATTTGACCTGATTTTGTTTGATGGATCCCTTATTTAAGTTAAAGAAAGAAATTTGTCGTATCAATGTTTTGAGTTGAAATGTAAATTGTCAAGTTAAAAAAAATTGTTCCTGATATCAAGGCACACAGCCATGGCTGCCACACTTCCATCTGACGGACGGAATTCCGTATTCTGTAAAATGTCGTATCATTTGGAAATTTGTTTTGGGAAAAAATGAAATGAAGCTTTAAAAAATATCTCATTTAGATTTTTCAAAAAAAAAAAAAAAAAAACAAGTAACTGCTTAATAACTTTCTCTCTAGTTGCACCTTGAAAACTAGTAATTCAATTATTTCAGTCATAGCTACATTAATCCAGAAAATTATTTTAAAGCTGTTTTTTCCAGTGTTATTTTTTAGCGAAGAATCTCTTACCAGAAACTTTTTATTGTCAAGAATCTTTTAGCGTGAATTCGAAGCTTTTTTTTCTTCAGTAACTAATACAGTAATTTTTTTCGTTATCGCGTTTTCTTCCAAAAAATCTTTTCGAAAAAACTATTCTGAAAGTTTAGATTTTACTTAATTTTGCGATTTGGTTTTATTATATAGTTAATTACAACATAAAAATGCAACATATTTGTGCATTAAACTACAAACATATTACTCGCTAACATGTTTGTGTAGCAAAATGATGCCAAGTGCTTTTCAGTCTTTGTTAATTTTTAGAGTAGCACCCATGCACACAGCATTTTGTTATTATCCAGAGCAATATGGTAAATATCGAAAAGATAATGGGACTTGAGTTTATAAATTGTGTTGAAATTAAACGATTAAGATATCAAATGTTAATGAAGCTTTATTTTTTATCAATTGTTTTTTTTTTTTTTTTTACATTAAGGTTACATTTTAAAACATAATTAATCCATCTTTCTTAACTTTCAGGAGAACATTAGGAAGCAGGAGAAGGGGACCAGCCTAGGTCGCAGTTCCGAGAACTCGTTAAGGGGGAGGGTTGCCAGGAGTCTCTGACCTACCTCTCCTTCTATGTACCTTGTGTAAAACTTGCTTGAATTCAGAGCCACATTTTACACCTAGATCGGGTATTCCTCCATTTCGGGGTACCTCCCATATTCATATGTAATAGATTTTTTCCATTTCTGTATTTACACTACTCTTTGTAATTACTCTTGTGTACTTATGGCAATAAAATATTTTTTTGTTTAATTATAGTATTTTTTGTAACATCCATAGATCCAAGAGATACATATTTTCAACTTTTGCCTAAGCGTGTTTCAATTAACGTGAAAGTTCAACTATACTGCCTAGGCATATTTTCTCACTTAAATTTTTGATTTTATTAATCTAAAAGACAGTTTAAAAATAGTTATTTTTTTAGCAAGTTTCTTCTGTACAACATGTTTCAGACATAAAAATTAAATTGTACAAACTTTTAGGGGTGTTAGAGGGGCCATAAGAAGCAAGAATCGCACAGGAAAATAAGGTAGCAGACGCAACGCTAACGCGCTACGTACACCCAAACTATAAAAGTTTGTGAGAATGGCTTGTTTTGCGTCATTCGGTTATTGTGTAATTTCGGGGGCATGTAAGACTGGCAGGCAGCATAATGTCAACAACCCATTTAAACCTATCTTAAAAACTGAGAAATTGGGAAAAATCTTCGTTGTGTATTAAATTTGCTTTTTTTTTTTTTGCATCCACCTGTTTCTGGTTCGTACACTGCAAAAAAAAAAATCCATCAAACTTACGGGGAAAAAAAAAATCCGTCAAATTTACGGAAAAAAACTGGCAGCCTAGGCTGCCAGTTTTTTTCCGTTTATTTAACAGAAATCTTCCGTAATTTTTTAACAGACTCTCCATTTTTTAACGGAATATCTCTGTAATTGCAACAGTTTTTAACCGTTTTTTTAACAGATTTTCTCCGTAAAGTGATGAAATCAACCTGTTATAAAAACGGTTAAAAACTGTTGCAATTACAGAGATATTCCGTTAAAAAACGGAGAGTCTGTTAAAAAATTACGGAAGATTTCTGTTAAATAAACGGAAAAAAACTGGCAGCCAGGCTGCCAGTTTTTTTCCGTAAATTTGACGGATTTTTTTTTACAGTGTACCATTCAATTTCACACAAATTCGTAAGCTATTTTAATTATACACGATAGGATCGAACCCCGAACTGCGAACTTACCGCGTACAGAGCGAAGCAAGCGTTTTGACCATTTGGCCGATTAAGGCACATCTTGGTTACAGTTATTCGACTTCAAGAGCTGTGCGCCGATCTTTGTCCTAACGCATGCGCTTTGAATAATACTCCAGTCATTTTAACGCTTGGTGGAATTTTACCCAAGCTGCGTGAAACTTTCCTCTCTCACTCAGAGGTTTCCTCAAATATGAACAGCTTACTATAGAAGTTGTATAACGTTGCATTCATTAAGAATGGTAACTTTACACATTTTTTTTACAGTGATAAATTACAAATAAATCTTTTCAACGAGCATAGTTACAGCATTTTCAACGAGTAAATACATTCTGTTTGAACATATATCTCAACAATGAATAAGTTTAGTAAGTATTCGGAGAAACAATATCAGTGTACTCTTATCTCAGCCTTAGTTACCTCCTGATAGATATATATCAAGAGCAATTACAAATTATTTCATAACATGGTACATCTCACTCAATCATAGGACACTGAGATTATACTACATTACGAACTCGATTCAAATTCTAAAACTTCTTCATATATTTTTATCGTAAAATTCTTAGAAGTTGATTTTTTTACTCTTTTGTGGCTGCTTTTTTTTCTTTAGTTTTTACCAAAAGAAAAGCATACATCTGAAATTTTGGTCTCATGAACTCCTTAATAGGTTTCATGAACTCGCTTTGAATTCAACCCAATTTACTTTCATTGTTAAAATCATGTAAAATATGATATTATGAAAAATCACAGCAGTATTACATAAGAAAATGAGTTTTTAAACCTTGACACATATCTCCTGTACAAATGTTACGGTAAAGAGAGTCTGAATGCATGTAAAAAGTTCATATTCCCCTAAAATGCTGTATAGCATATTAAGGCTCTTGCGCCAATAAATCCAATGCAACAAACCAAAAACCTTAAAAATGTGAATATTAGAGCCGATACTAGTAAAGCTTTGAAAGTTACTAAAAATTAAAACTCTAATAATACTAATGACACTACAAACTTATACTAAGAACTCTAACATTACGAATATTACTACTAATACTAATACAAACAGTAGTACTAATGCAAAAATTAAGAGCAATAAAAAACTAATAACACTAAAAACTACCAATACTATTACTATTGATAGTACTATTAATACTACTACCACTAATAATACTAAGGACTATATATAAAGTTTTTTTTTCCACCCACAGATATTTTGCAACAATCAACTGAAGTTTGAAAGCTATATTTTAACACTAATATACTATGCCCAATGGGGGCTTACTGCTTGCTATAAAGTGCTTTATGTTCGAAGAGCTGCTACTTAAAAGCCATTCAGAAATGCTTTTCCCCCCCCCTTCGAAATAGCACAGGGATATTCACTTCCCAGAGTACTTAACACAGTATATCCTATAAGGCTCTTGCGTCACTAAACCCAAAAAGAGCAACAAGTGTTTTACCGTAGAAAGTAGATAGCGTAATACAAAGAACACTAATAATACTAATACTTATTCTGATACTACTAATAATTATACGAACACTAATACGAATACTAATACGAAATACTAAAAACTCTAATAACCACTAATAACACTACTAACACCTATACTAAGAACTCTAATATTACAAATACTACTACTAATACTAACAATAATACTAATACAAAAAATTAAGAGCACTAAAAAGACTAATAACATTGAAAACTACCAATACTAATACTACTGATAGTACTTTTAATATTACTACTACTTTTAATACTAAGACTATGCATAAACAGTTTTTCTCCACCCACAGATTTTTTGTAACAATCAACTGAAGTTTGAAAGTAATATTTTAATAGTAATATACTATGTTTACTGGGGGCACACTGCTTGCATAAAGTGCTTTATGTTCGAAGAGCTGCTAGTTAAATGCCATTAAGAAATGCATCTATCCCCTTGAAATAGTACAGGCATATTTACTTCCCTCTTCCCTGTACTTAACACAGTATATCGTATAAGGCTCTTGCGTCACTAAACCCAAAAAGAGCAATAAGTGTTTCACAGTTGAAAGTAGATAGCGTAATACAAAAAACACTAATAGTACTAATACTTATTCTGATACTAATAATAATACGAATACTAATAGCAATACTAAAAACTCTAATAATACTAATAACACTACTAATACGTATACTAAGAACTCTAATATTACAGATACTACTACTAATACAAACATTAATACCAATACAAAAACAAAGAGTACTAAAAGAATAATAACACTGAAAACTACCAATACTGATACTACTGAGAGTACTATTAATACTACTACTAATAATAATACTAAGACTATATATAAACAGTTTTTCTCCACCTACAGATTTTTTGTAACAATCAACTGAAGTTTGAAAGCAATATTTGAACACTAATATATACTATGTCCACTGGGGGCATACTGCTTGCTATAAAATGAGCACTGTTCGAAGAGTTGCTAGTTGAAAGCTATTCAGGAATGCTTTTTTCCCCCTTCGAAAGAGTACAGGGATATTCACTTCCCAGTACTGAACACAGTATATCCTATAAGGCTCTTGCGTCATCAAACCCAAAAAGAACAAGTGTTTTACAGTTGAAAGTAGAGAGCGATTTGGCACTCTAGTTAGCATTTTTTGTAAATTTCGCTCCCTCCCTACAAATAGGTTAATAATAGTAATACTATAATAATAATACTAATGATAATAACAATCTACTAATTCAAATAGCACCTACTAATGCTGATACTAATAATGCTACTAATACCAATACGAACCTTTAATACTAATTCTAACAATACAAAAAACCACCTCAAACAATAATACTAATACTAAGAATACTACTTATACCAATACAAACAATAATACTAATACCAATACAAACAATAATACTAAACCAATACAAACAATAATACTAAACCAATACAAACAATAATACTTATACCAATACAAACAATAATACTAATACCAATACAAACAATAATACTAATACCAATACAAACAATAATGCTAATACCAATACAAACAATAATACTAGTACTAAGAATACTAATAACACTATAAATACTACTACAGCGGCCGCCGCTTATATGAATCACATTTGTTCCCAATAGTTTTGATTTAATAAAGCGCCGATTTAATAAAAATTTTACCGCGCATGAAATTTTACCATCTCAATGATAATGCACTTCCAAAGAGTAATTCTCATGCAGTATATACGACATGTCTGCAACACTAATTTCTTCTTGAAACAGTTTTCGTTGATCAATCTTGTCAAGCACAAAACAATTAACTAGAGAACCGTAACTCAAACATTTTTTCCTGTTGAGCAACCATAATATTAAAAAAATGCAAAGTTCACAAACTAACTAGTACTCAAAACCAGCTTATCTATTGACAACCCACTTTGCTAGAATTGTGTTCTCCAGGCTGAAAATATGCTCATCTAAAGAAGAACAGCGATAACAAACAAGACACTGAGGTTAACATGGCTCAATTTCAGGCTCCACATTTTTCGAGTCTGTTAACGAAGACATCACAACAAATCAACGCTTCCTGACTGCCTGCCACTTGAAGAAATCCGTACCACCACGCAAGTCGGATGATGTATCTCTAAAAAACACTATCTTCCTTTTCTAGGAAATGCCTCGACTTTTGTGTACACAAGTGTCTGAGAGCGTTTCTTTAGCAGCCCATAAAGCTATCACCCCTGTATTTTTCGCGGTTTCAAATCAGTCCCCTCTCCTTGCCCCCTTGCTTTTCTTGGGGGACGAGCAATGCATGGATTTATGACCTCCTCCTTACGCGACCGAAGACAGCCGAAATTTTTTTCAAATCAGTTTGATCATGACATCCTGAGACAGCTGTTTTGTCCTTATTTTGGACTCCTCAGTCAGGAATAGCCAATAATCGAGCTGGAGGCAGATATCCTCTTGTTGCAACCAAGATTGCCTTCAAACTGGTAGATAAAATTAATTTACCTTACCACATTATGTATTCGGGATAACACTTAGGCGTGTCTCGATGGAATAATCTCTCTGTATTTGGGACAACCACAAGAGTGCTCCTGCTGTGGCTCCCAGACCATGACTCCACGTGTAGGTAGACCACAGACAGCTTGGATGCAGGCGTTTTCCCTGGCCTCCTTCTGACCATACGGTTATCACTGGTACCAAGGCAGAATCTGCTTTGCTTTCATTATCCCATTAATGCCTAGCGTCCCTTTTTTAGGGACGGTCCAAAGAGTGTGTCTGAATTTTCCAGCAATGAACATTTCAACCTAATAATAGTGTTCAACTATTACTTTGGTATTGTTTCAATTCATTATTAACAGATTGCAACACCCCAAGTAGCACACTTTGTTTTTTAAAGGTTATAAAATGGTTATTAACGTTGTAACAACCGCTTAAAAAGTTCATAAAACGGTTAAAGGTTATTTGTGCTACCTGGGACATAACCATTATAAAGTGTGTTGTGTAGCCGTGTAACCAGTATACAAAATATCTTTGGAAAAAAATGTCAGGCATTAATGGGTTAGAAAATACAACGCTACCTTCATCACAAAATACAACAGTTCTCCACTTTGACCCCCATGACACCACTGCCATCGCAAACGGCAATGGTTTGCAGTCAATAAAATGCAGGCTGCAGTTGTGCCTGGCTCGGAGCTTTCCTTGAAGCAAGCGACTGTTCTTGAGGTCACGTCGGTACCCAACTGCAGCTGGAATGTCCGCCGCAGATGCAGTACGATGCGCCAGAGCAGTACGAAGGATTCGGCGATCTTCCCTGTCAGTCGTGAAGCGTGGCCGCCGGGAACCCAATCTTCTTGAAAAAATGATATAATTAGATCGACTGAAAATTTTGACTGTTGTCATCTAGAAATCATATATTTGTTTCATTTTATGCTTTTTAGTGCGAATCAAGCTCACAGAAATAGTCTTTGGATTTAAAAACCATTTTTTATATTTTATTTCAATTTTTTTTCGTTTTAAAATTTGAGTTGAACTTTTGAAACATCTGTGATAGTATTTAACTGCTATAGGGCCATTCCCCGAGAAAGCCGCCATTTTGTCCCACACGTGACGCTCATATATTTCATTAAAAATAGTAATTTTAAAATATAACTGACAAGGAATTTTGCCTAATAAATCCTACTCGGTTTGTGATTTCTTAACCAACAAAATTTCATTTTCATTGCTCTTTAAAATCACTACTTTTTAATGAGTTACGTGAACGTCACGTGCAAGACAAGATGGCGGCTTTTTTTGTGGAATGACCCTATACCTTTCTTGTTGTAAAAGAAATCGGCATTCATTAACGTTTTGACATTTAATTAAATTCTCATATTAAATGCAACAAAACAATAAACTCCAACACTTCGAAAAAAATCCACAAATACATGCCTGGTTAGGCTTAGATTTCAAACTAATGCTTTAAATTTACTAACAAAACTTTAGTTTTATAATTACTACCCCATAAAAAAAATGTTCAATCTTGTTCCATAAATACGGTGTCAGCAGTGCTGCCTCTACTGCTATGGAGTAACTTAACCGATATATCTCGTGTAAGTGGTAATGTAATTACAGTGCAACGTTTCACTCATTTCTGTGTAGGGGAGAGTTGCCCAAAACAGGATAGGCGGTCAAAACGGGATAGTGGGCGTTGGAGCTTGACTGCTGGTACTATTTCGCAGGAGACAGGCTAAACTGGTTCTCGACCGCCATGACAGCATACTCAGTTAATATCTCAACTCTAGCCACGTATTTCGCAAAGAAATATTTTTTCAAAGTTTTCAATTGAAAATTTTACTTACTTTTTACTTTTTTCGACTGCAGAACAACTAGAATTGTGGCTCTCCGTAATTCGGAACAATTCCGGTTAGAACTGCATTTTGTTCATAGCTCTTTTAGCAACAATTTCATGTACTTAAATATTGCTAGTGAGTGGCGGTTCCGGGGTCAGCCCTTTATGTTGTCAAAAGCATCATGGTCGGGCAAAACGGGACACTTTTAGGGTGCCCAAAACGGGATACAATTTTGATGTGTCCCGTTTTACCCGACCATTTCCATTAATGTTTTTTCAATGTGTTTAAGTAGCACGAAGCGAGCTAGAGGTTCGCAAGTGGATGTTCATCCATCCTGACAAAGGGATTACTATCTACGAAGTAGGAAATATGTTCAATGCAGCATTTTAACGAGCAGCTCTTGTCGAAACTGCTGTCAATGGGTTCACGAAAACAGGCATTTTCCCATATAAATCCAGATGTCTTTCCTGAATATCTCTTCGTTTCCTCTCTTCCAACAGATCACCCATTGCTGGATGCTCAGAACATGATGTCCTAATACCCATTAAATCTACAAAAAAATGAGATCAGATCCGAAGGATCTTCAAATTCAGTCATAGCATCTAACAGTTTGCTGTCATCACAACCACTAGAGACAGTATTGAAGGAATAACTTAGTGCAACGATAACAATAGCACAAATGCAGGCTTTATCCAACCGTTCACTTCAACAGGAGTCAAAGGACTTGGACTATACTGTCGCCCCTCACTGCCATTTTTTATATCACCCAAAGATATTCTACCTCCACCACGAGTGATTGGACCAAGACCTCAAAATAAACAAGATAACAGAAGAGGGAAAGCAGCATTTATAACAAGAAGTCCATATAAACTTGAGTTGGAAGAAGAAGAACGAGAAAAAAAAAACAAAAAAGAACAAGAAAGAACTCCAAAGCTGCAAAAAAAAAGGGAGGGGGGCTGCCAAAACAAGTCTCTTGAATGTTCCAAAGACAAAACAAATGAGACGTAAAAGAAAACCAAATGGAGATGCAAAACAGGCATATAAATTTAAAAATGTTACTCTGAACCCGAAAAAACCTCACAAACATCATTTGCAAAAATGGAAGAAAATGGACGTAACATGAAAAAAACCGAAGAAAAAAATCATCAGTTATCCAAGGTTGGACGTCGTCTTCTTCAGAAGATGAAACTGAAAAAGATGAAACATGCATTTTCTGCAACGCTCTGTATCTTGAATCGAAATCTGGAGAAGGAAGCTGGATACAATGCTCGAGCTGCCAGGGATGGGCCCACGAAGCTTATTCCAAAGCAGACGAAGAAGACGACACATTTTTATGCGATTTCTGTGTTATGTAATTCTCCAACTTTACAATTACGTAGCCTATTTTTGGTCTAAAAACTAAATCAAAAGTAAAATCAGTACAAAATAATAACATACAATTCCCTATCCCGTTTTACCCACCCTTGGTCGGGTAAAACGGGATCGTATAAGACTTTTTGAAACCAGTATTTTTCACATAAATAATATCGGACAAATATGACAAAGGTATTTTTAGTAATGTAAAAGGTGTATACTTTTAAATGGCGTCTAACTTTGGAATGTACCTTGTATACAATAAGAAATAAAGCGAAGAATAGGTTAGCTATCCCGTTTTGGGGTACTTTCCCCTAAATATGACAAGAATTCTCTGTCGAAAGAAAAAAAAAAGAGCATTCATCGTTCTGGAACATTACTTTCAATTTTTCGTTAATTTAATGTTTGTCAATTTCATACTTTCTCACTACCAGTCAATGTTACGCAAATTCGTAAGTTATTTTCATCACACACGATAGGATCGAACTTTGAACTGCGAACTTACAACGTACAGAGCAATGCAAGCGCTTTGACCACTGGGCACGTCTTGGTTAAGTTTAAAAGACTTCAAGAGCTCTTCACCGACGAAAGCGGAAATGTCGCACATTTCGCCGGACAGAATTTAACCCGGTAACCGGAAACAACGTGTAAAAATTATGACAGGAAGTAAGTAGAGAAAGTCTTCTATTACTAAAAACGGGAATAAAATCGGTAAATTGATGCTTGCTGAAATTCAGAATTTTTGAAGCACAATGCTTTTTCTTACTTTTTACAAAATTGACTTGAAACTTGTAAATGAACTTGTAAATGAATGACTATAAGATTAGTCAGGGATCCCTGATAGATATTTTTCTGTTTATTGCTATGAAGCTAATTTTCCGTGAGTAGCTTCCTTTTAATGAGACGCCCAACTTTTTCTCTTACAACAATTCTCGATTGTGGTAGCTAACAGGGGTAGCAGGGATCAAATGTGTCGATTCTATGGGCCCCAAAAACTTATCACTGACTGTAGCGCTTTTTTAATTAAATCGCAAGATAATTATTAACATTGTTGAAAAAAAATATTTGTCCTACAATATGTATGGTTTGATCAAAGAGTCCCCCTCCTCCCAACATGTATCGATTACGTGGTCATCAAAAGTAATTACTAACTACCCAATTTTTTTTTCTACGGCTTAGTTAATATGTATATAATTTAACAGTCACATTGTCCTACAAATTGCGTGGTACGCTATCCCGGTCCTACGCTCAGAAATTGTTAGTACCACAAGACCACTTTTCTTATTCGAACAAAAATATTATATTATACGCTGTTAAAACTACGGGTGACGCAGGGGTGCCAATAAGAAAGCTGGGGTAAAAGCAAGGTGCCATGGGGTGCCATAGCGAATTTGAAATGCTCTTTTCGTACCAAATGGCCTCTCAGAAGGTACTAATGCTTACTCTAGAGTGCCATCAGCACCCTTTAGGCTAGCGCATGCTCAGTGAGACATCTGAAAGGCACCCCTGATAGCCTGCGGCTGCGCATTGCGACTAAAAGGCGACAAAAAGGTCATCATCATCATCAACCATTTGAATGGCGGACATCTTGATTACGTCGACAGGACAGAATTTTTGGTGCAGTGTTTTCAGTCTTGGATTTCACCTTGAGTTTATTACAGAAATGGATTAATTCTTCATTTTAATCTTCGAATTCTCACGTAAGTACATGCATTTAATCATAGTTCTAAGATTTTCCAACATGTTACAATCATTTCAAATTGTTCCAACGGAAATTTATCTCCTGGTAGCGATTCCCTTTTGTCGCGTAGATACAGCCAAAAAGCAGCAGAAAGCGAAGGAAAGGAAAAAAAAAACTCTGCCTGACTCTTTCTTATTTGTTTTTATCATGCGTATATACACTCTTAAAACTGTGCCTCTGAAGTAAGAGGCACATTTAGAATTTTTGGCCTGTGAAAATTAAGAGGCACATTTAAAATGAAAGACACCGTTTGTGCCTCTGAAATTAAAAGGCACATACCGTATCTTTGATTTTAGATTTCAGTGCCTTATATTTGAAAACATTTGTGCCTCTGATTTTAGATTTCAGTGCCTTATATTTGAAAACGTCTGTGCCTCTGATTTTTGATTTCAGTGCCTTACATTTAAAAGGATTTGTGCGTCTTATAGGTTTACATGTATAATAATAATAATGGTTTGTTAAGGCGTTAAGGGGAATTTCAACGTTAGTTTATAGTAACTTCTTTATTTTTACCCCAGTGCTTGCATGTTTTAAACTTTTTTTTAGGTTTTAATTCTTATTGACACATTAATTAGATATATCAAAACAAAATGTTTCCCAAAGAATATAAAAATCTTGTGCATAATACTTTATTTCAAACATTTCTGATTTGATTGTTGTATAAGCTCTTATTTTCGCTAATCTTGTCAACAGAACCGAAAGTTGGACAAGATAAGAAAAAAAATGCTATTAAGCTTCAGTTTTTGCCATTGTACGACATAGCAAAAATAAGTACTTCATAACAAATTGTCAGTTTGATCCTGAAACAAAGGTAGTCAGTCTTACATAATAGGATTTATTCAATTTTAATTAAAAGGTAACTTTTTAAAAGACGATATTGAGAATAGGAGTAAAACAAGGTATTTCAACTATTTTTAATTTTAGTTGCTTTAATATAAAATTTATTAAATGTAATAAATGGAAATGCTATAAAATATAGAGTGATTTCAACCTTTTATGTAAAATAGTATCTTTTTAGGGAGAGCAAACACTTGATCTTTTATAATGCTGTAGTTTCAAATTTAGTTAATACGTACAGGATAATAACCGATCATTCCATGCAATCTCGATAAAAATTGCAAGATTTCTTTAATTCACATCTAAACACATTTTAAACTTCTGTTACAATTCCAAGACATCATAACAGTTTTTTATAACTACGAACATGTCATACGGATCCAAAAAATGATTTAAATTGATCACTGAGTACTCGGCCTGCTAAAGAAAAATTGTTTGACAAACAAATTTCACTAAAAGTTGTATTTTTGTGTAATAAAATCTCATTAAAAGATAAAAAGTTCAATAAATTTAAAGTCAACTGAATCTCGTGAAAAAGTATTTTACCGTAATAAAGGTCACATGAAAATTGACTAAGTTAAAATTTATTAAATTTAATAAATAAATGCTGCGATACAGAAAATTAGGGAATTTAAACTTTAATGCACAGAGGCAAAGTTTCTTTTATAAATCTTTAGTTTTGAATATGCAACGAGAATAGTCTTTTTTTTTAATTATTCTTGCCTAAAAAAATCCTTTTACATTTTAACAAGTTCAACAAATTTATTCAACTGAATCTTGTGAGAATTAATACTTTATCATGATGAAGTACCATGAAATACTATCAAATTGAGTTAAAATTAATTTTAAATTAAAAAAAAAAATGCTAAATCATAACTTATTATTTTTTAAAAAATCCTACTATATTTTAAAAAGTAGTACAATAAATTTAAAGTCAACCGAATCTTGTGACGTGAGACTACATTTATCATAATAAAGTCCATGCAACTAAAAAATAAATACTTCTTTTGTCAATGGAGCTTTTTGCCGGAACAACAAACAGTATCAAATATCTAACAGATTAAACCATTATGGCATATGAGACTAAGATTTTAATTAAAATAACGTTGATAAATCATAATAGAAATAAATTGGACGAGCTATTTTACACACCTGTCGTAGCACAAAATGTCACCATACAGCACAAAAAAGATCAGCAAAGGAGTATGTAGATTTTAAGGCCCTGTTCCACATTGACATAAAGCAGAAAAATAAAGCAGAAACGTAAAATGGAGTAAATGGTGTTTTTACGGAAAGTACCCGGATTTTCGGTTTCTGCCTTCGGTTTCGGTCGCGTTTTCCGCTGATGTGGAGCAGGGCCCTTACACACTCTTTTGCTGCCCATTTTGTTATCGATGTTTCCATAGGAAGACGTTTGAAACAGCAGTTTATGCCTCGGCAATTAATAATGCATAATGGATGGACAAATAAATAAAATCTTCTTCAGATAATAAATGTTCAGAGTAAACCATAAAATGCTTATTCTGCACAAAATGCGCCCGTCTGACTTTTCATTTGCCGTTTCTTCAAACGATGAACCTTGCTAAGGAAAGGCATGGAACGATCAAATTTCTTCCCTTCAACTTGATTTTCGTTCCCTATTCTTACATCCGCATCAAACAACAATGCAATATATAAAACTATTTCTCTCAAACTAATGATATTGCTTGAAAACGATGAAAGAATACATTTAATCCTGATTTTTTAAAGCAAACTTTCCGCTATCTTCAGCATTGAAAATAAACATACGGGCCACGTGATCAATTATAACCTCAAACCCAAAGCGTGAATAGACCCTGTGACTCTGAATATTCATTAGCGGCTTACCGGATGTGCCGCTTAAAACTTGCGAAGTGGGAATTTAAAAGGCACGCCGATTCAATGTGCCTTTAAAAAGTTTTGCTTTCCTGTCCGTGCCGTTCATCTCGTTGTACTTTGTATGTGTCAGAGGCACCTACGCTTTGTGCCTCTGATATATAATTAACTAGCTGACCCGGCCACGCGTTGCTGTGGCTAAGGTATGATTTAGTTAAAAATTTTATATACTGAGCGAACTACCGTACTACCTACAGTTATAAATGTGCAAATTGTCGTCCAAGAATACATTTGTATTTACTAAGGAAAAAAAAAATAAATAAGCTATAATAGTAATAATTTGAAAACTTATGAATGCAGAGAGGTACGTTTAGAAAATACAATTCTAAGCAAAATCACTCCAAATTTTAATATTACACAGGTAAAAGTTTACAAATTACAGTAAAACCTTTTTTTATTGCAATACAATTGAAATACAAAATCACAAAAAAATGAATATTGTATAACTTAAAAACCCGAAGAGGTACGATATTTACGAATCAGTCGAATTTTGAATCGCAAACTATGAGGTGTATATTTATGTTACAAAGCAACGTGACGGTAAAAATTGTGTGTATAGAAATAATTTTAATCTTCGCACCATAAAACAGTACATTTTCCCTCCTAAGAATTTGTTTTTTGATTAGTAAATACCAAATGTATTGTTGAACGATAATTTGCAAATTTATTGCTGCAGATGGATACGCTTAGCAAATACAATTCTGAACTAAATCACTAAAAATTTAAATATTACATAGGTAAAAGATCACATAATGCAGTGAGCCTTTCTTTGTCTAAATACACCTGACATAAAAATCACTAAACAATATGAATATTTTATAACTCAAAGCTCGAAAAAGGTGTGATATATTTCACTATGTGGTGGGTACATGACTTCATGAAACTTCACTGAACACTCTACGAAAATTCGCTAAGTCCGGTGCCTCCCCCCCCCCCCAATTTTACGAAGAAAACTAAATGGAATATCCCAATCGCCCGGCCGCGCAAAGAGAAGCAGCAGTTTTTTTTTGGCAAAGGAGAACGAAGACAGGAAGTATCTGACGCACCCCCAATTTACGACCACAGAAGAATTCAGACTCCTCCCACGACGGGAAGAAAAAGGTTACGGTTGCAAGGAAAAGCTGTGATGAGCCTAGATGAAATCAATTAAGGAGAGAAAAAGCAGCTAAAAAGAAGACATAGGGGGATCTGGCAAGGGAGGTGAAGGAAAGAAGTAAAGTGAAGCCAAACGACACACAACAAGAGATATAAGGAGCTGCACCACAGATTGCAGGGATTTCTTTTTAAAGATTTTTGTAGAGATTGTGAGGACCAGTCGATTTTGTGAACGGATATGGGGCCAGTTTTGTGTGTCTCTGGATATTAAAATTTTGAGCACCAATTCTGGTACCCAATCATCCGAGGTGTGATGGACAGCATCAACGACTTAAAGATATTGTAGGTACAAGGATGAAGGAGATTGTAGAGAGCCAGAAATGTTGTTAATAACCAATGAATAAACCTGAGTGTACACCCCATATGGTGAGTTTGTTTTTTTATGATGTATTCTTGCATTTTCTGAACGCCGAGCCAGAGTATTTCACTCCAATGCAATGTACAGTTTTTTTTTATGTCGTGTTTAATTGCGGAATGTAAGTGAGCAATTTTTACTGTTCGAGAATTTAACTTTATAATTTGTTTTTTTTTTCATCTAGTCTTATAATATGTTTTGTGGATTTTTAAACACTAACGATCACGCGGCCTAATGTAATCATTTTCCAAATTTAATGTCATTTGCTCACTGCTTTCCAGATGAGGTTGTCTTTCGTTAGAAATTGGAGCAATGCTTGAGGCTATTTTCTTTTCCTTTTCAGCAGAATATTTATCTTTTTCTTTCAGCAGAATTAATTGGGAATTTCAGTTTTTAATTAGGTTTTAAATTATGTTAGGAGGTAAATTATTGAAGATTATAGAATGGATGATTATTACATATTAATTAACTTTTTAACTTACTACACCACAGTTGGTGCATCGGACCAAGCGTTCAGAAATGCAACATTTTAATTCATGGTGCAACATAATTATAAAATGGTATATTTAAATAATGTTGAAATATATTTTTGTAATACTATATGATAATTTTTTGCAAATGATAAATAAATTTTTGCACCTGAATTAAAATGGGGGTTTTTGTTTTTAACTGCATTTTGGTATAATTTCATTATTCAGCCTATTGGGATTTATTTTTGTGATTTTATTTATGTTAAAATGGCTCCTCGTAAACAGAATAAACAATTGAGGGAGAAGGAATTAAATGACCTCTCATTGTCTATTTCTACAATGGTAAACAATGAAGATAATGAAATTAGAAAACAAAGTTCTTCAAAATCATTCCAATTTACCATACAAAATTTTACTGGAGAACTAGACAATGTAGAATGGTTTATTAGTCAGGTAACAGAATTAAGTAAACTTAATGGGTGGAGTGATGAAGTCACCCTTTGCTTTTTAAAAAGTAAATTAGGAGGTATAGCTCAGAAGTACTATGCGAGCTCACCCTCGTGCGCTAACATTAAGACTTTTGCTGAGGCATGTGACAAATTGAGAAATTATTTCAAATGTCAGGAAAGTGCAGCGAGTAATTTGTTGGCTTTTCAATCTATTAAATTGCTTGACGGTGAAACTATTCAAAATTTGGCGTACAGATTGGAGGTCATGGCACATAAAGTGTACCCCTTCATCACTGATAGCAAGGCCTTGTCGCAGATTAAATCAATTCAATTTTTGGCTGCGCTACCCATTAGTTTAAAAGAAAAGGTTATAGGCGAGCCAACTGATAATTTTGAAGCATTGGTTCAAAAGACCCAACATGTTGCAACTCTGCAACAGGCTCTTTGTCAAGCTAATGTTATGACTTGTGCTGCGGTGTATCAACCTCCCCAGAAGGATGAGGTGCACGAATTAAGAAAACAGGTAGAAAACCTGTCTTTAATTGTAAAAGCACAAGCGACTGCATGTGGGCTTTGTAAACAACCCCATGCACTGAAAGAATGTGACCTTTTTAAGGCTATGCTCCCTAACGGTGACCAAAAGATGGTACACCAGAACGTAAGACCTAATCGTCCGCAAAGTTTTAACCAGGAGAATAGGCAACATTTTAGGGGCAATTTGCCTTTTTGTACTTTTTGTGGTCGAAATAACCACTTTATGTCAACCTGTAGGATATATTGGGCACAAAATAGAGGGCAATCGGTGCCTCAGGGTTTTTTTAGAAATGAACACGGTACAACTCAGGATCAACAATTTCAATCAAATCCTGCGAATACAAATAGAACATTTAGAGGCAGAGGATCTTTTCAACCCGAAAATTTAAACTCCAACAGAGGCAGATTTTAGGTGACAGTTCTGTCTCTTTGGGAAATGATGGGTCACCACCAGAAATACATACTGGCAGTATTAGTTATAGTAATAGAAATAAACATTGCATAAGTAATAGTGATATTAAAAATGAAAAATGGAATAAAGATGAGAATAAATGTTTTGGAATAGGGGAAAACAAGGGAAACGTGAGTGAAAATGCTGGGATGAGTACTATACAATTTGATACAAAATGGCCCCCAAACAAATTGGTAAATGTATTAAATTCTGGGCCTTTGCCAATTATTCCTGTGTTGTTTAATAGGGTGTCATGTGAATTTTTGCTCGATTCAGGGTCTTCGGTGTCATTGATTACTAAACATGTTTTTGAAATGATTAAAGAACATTCAAAAGTGAGGTATTTATCAAGAACAGTACAAATTCGCACAGTTAATTCACAATTGTCGTTCTCGGCATGTGTAGAAATGTCATTTAAAATTCATAAAGTCTTTCACAGACATGTATTCTATATTGCTGATTTTAAAAATGACCATTATGATGGTATTTTGGGATTCGATTTCTTAAAAAAGTATAATGTCATTTTGGATTCTAAAAAGAATATTGTAAAATTTGAGAATTTTTACTTGCCTTTAAATTTTTCCAGCCAAAATGAAGTAAATAGCTTGTCAAAGGAAAGTAATGAAGTGGTCTTAGCGCGAAAAGTGATTGTACCACCTGGGGAATCAGTCCAAATTCTGCTAAATAGCAAAGGTAACATTTCTGATAATTTAGTTTCTTTTACACCTACTATTCATGAATATAACATTGAGTTACACCACTCTCTTCATAACATACAGAATAATCAGTTTTCTACTTATGTCACAAATTTAAGCAATAAGACTATTCACATTAACAAGAACCGAATAATGGGGAAAATTGATACTGATATTGAATTAGTGCATAATTATGATAAAGCAGGGAATAAGGGAGTTAACGAGGAAATTTGTAATGTTATTACTGCTTCGGATGAAATTATTGCTCTTAGAAAAGCCGAATTGTCTCCATCTGATTTTCAACTTGATCATTTGGAACCTGAACAAAAACAAATTTTCCTTGACCTATTAATGAATAAATTTCAAGCTTTTTCAAAGTCAGTTAAAACCCTTGGCCATTGCGACAGGGTGGTTCCACAGATTACTCTTAAAAATTCAAGTCCTCTGAAAACCCTTCCTTTTCCTGTCCCTCAGGCACTTCAACAAGAACTAAGAGATCAAATTAATGAGTTATTAGAAGCTCAAATTATCGAGCGTGCAAATTCGCATTGGAGTGCTCCACTTCTACTAGTTAAAAAAAAAATGGACCCCTCGGATCCCTCGGCAAAACCTAAATATAGAATGGCACTGGATCTCAGATTATTGAACTCTGCAATACAAAATTCAGCATACCCACTCCCCCGGATTTCCACACTAATCAACAGCATTTCTGCTTATAAATATTATTGTGTGTTAGATCTGAAGAATGCTTTTTGGCAAATTGCCCTCCCTGAACACTTGCAAGATTACACTACTTTTGTTACCCCATTTGGCTCATTCAGATCAAAGAGGATGGTTTTTGGGCTAAAGACAAGTGCTTCCACATTTCAGGAACTCTCCGATTCCCTGTGTCAGGAGTTACAATGTAAAAACATTACTGGTATTTTTTGCTATATGGATGACTACATTGTCTGTGGAAATTCATTTGATCAGGTTCTTGAGAGAGTTACGGCATTGTTAGATGTATTAATTGCTCACAACATTACCCTGTCTCCATCCAAATGTGTTTTCTTTAAAGATGTGATAGATTACTTGGGATTTAATATATCTCATAATTCCATTAAGCCCATATCATCCAATATTTCTAAGATTACTGCATTCCAACCCCCTACTACTGTTAAACAAGTCAGGAAATTCTTAGGATTGTGTGGATTTTATAGATCTCTTATTCCTGAGTATGCTAAATTAACAGATTGTCTCACTGACTTAACGAGAAAGAATTCAAAATTTAATTGGAATGCCAAACATCAATTTGCCTTTGAAAAATTACAACAAATTTTCTTTTCACAACCCTTTGTCAAATTACCTGATTGGAATAAGGATTTCTTTTTGCAAACTGATGCAAGTTACTCTGGTATTTGTGCGGTTCTGTTACAAGAGTATGAGGATGGGTATCACCCAGTTTCATATTACAGTAAAGGGTTAAATAAAGCTGAGAAAAATTACCCGCCTATAAAACTTGAATTGTATGCTATTTACAAGGGTATGATGGCATTTAAGGACTACATTTTTCACAGAAAAGTTAGAATTTTGAGCGATAGTAAACCTTTGAAACATTATAAGAAAACTACATCTCCGGCAGCTATAGAAACACGTTGGTTAATGGCCATTAGTGAATTTGAATATGAAATAGAATATTTACCAGGGGAAGAAAATATTCTTGCGGACTATGGTTCAAGGGCCCCTGATCCTGATTTTAAGCAATCTGCTATTAAGGATACTGCGGAAGGTCCCATTATCCCATTTACTGAGTTAGGAGAACATGATTTGGTTAATGCACTTGAGCAATCGGATACACCAATGGAAATTTCTAAGGATACACTATTACAGGAGCAAAAAGCAGATACCAATGTTCAGGAAATTATCTCCATGCTAAAGTCTGGCTCTTTAATTAATGCAAATAAAGTTCAGAATTTTTTTGTATCACCTCTTTCTGGTTTATTAATGTATAAAAATAACAAAACTAAAGACAGTGGTTGTATAGTGGTTCCCGAGTCATTAAAAGCTAAAGTACTAAAAATTGCTCATGTTTCTCACACGGGGATTCACAAAACTTTTGAGATTGTGTCTAGATCCTATTTTTGGAAAGGTATGTTTGGCAGTGTGCAAAATTATGTGTTGTCATGTGAAGAGTGTATTAAAAGCAAACCTTATAATAACAAACCAAGTAGATTTGGGGATGTTCCTATTCCAGACAAAGTTAATGATATTGTAAGTTTAGATATTCTGGGTCCTATAAAGCACTATGGAAATGTATTGACAATTTTAGATCATTATTCTAAACATGCTATGTTCTATCCGTTGACCAATATTACGGCGGAAACAGTGGCCAAACACTTTATTAATTATATTGCTACATTTGGTAGGATGGCCTTAGTGCTCACAGACAGGGGTAAACAATTTATCTCTGAGGTTTTTGACAAGGTAAACAAAGCGCTAGGTATAGTACCCTCTCACACGTCTCCATTTAACCCAAAATGTAACGGGCAAAGTGAACGTATAAACTCAGCAGCCAAGGCGGCAATTATTAGTTTAACTGAGAAAGGTGTGTCATTTCAAAATGCTATCCTGATTCATCAGTCTATGTATAATGGGACAATTCATAGTACAACTGGGTTCACACCCAACATGCTTCATTTTGGCAGAAATCTGTCTTTGGTGTTTGATACGTATAATGAAAATATTCAACCTGTACAATTAGATAAAGCTCATTATCTTAATGAGGTGTTAACTGATTTGAAAATAACTAATGAAACAGCCTATAGTAACCTTAAAGACAAGCGAGCTTCACAAAACAACAAACAATTTCAGCGTTCAAGTGTTAGAAATGTTAAGGAAGGAGATATTGTTTACTTGAGAGCAAAGTATGGTTTTAAGTCAACATTTACAGGCCCGTATAGTGTTATTCAAAAATTAAATGATTTAAACTACAAGATTCAACTTCTCGATAATCCACATGCTAGGTCTTTTATTGTGCATGTTGACCGGCTAAGAGTAGCCCCTCCTAGGAAACACAATTTAATTAGTCCACAGGAAGTGCAACCTCCTACTGTACCTAAATACTATTTACGTTCCCATTCATAAGCTAGTGTAGGTCCCTCGGGAAAATTTTTGTTCTTGGGGACATGTCTGTGCCAGTGATTTTTAGTATTGTGTTGTTATTGTTGTATGTTTAGTACTGATATGCTGTATGATACTGCTCTTTCTCTCTGAGATAAGAAAGGGGCTTGTTTACAATTGCGTCCTGGGCAATTGTGGTGGTTTTTTTTTCCTCTATGTTGATAATGTTTACAAACATGGGGATGGTTTATTTGTGTTTATTTAATTCAGCTATGTTCTATTTTTTTTATATACAATGCTCGGGGTATAGTTATTCATAATACAGAATCAAATCTTTGCCTATGAATTGATCATGGTGATTTGATGTTAGTCATTAGTTGTCTGAGAGAATGTGTGTTTACTGCATTTTTGGGGTAATTTCTGTTCATCAGAGTTAGTATTCAGCAGAGGTGATGGTGTGGCCATTGATTTTAATTATGGCATATCTGTTGATTTTTGATTGGTGTACTGTACACTTTGTTTTATTGTTCATCCACTTGGAAACTCTGTGTTTATGCTGGCGTAAACATTATCCATGGTTGATTTTCTTTGGGGATCAATAATTTGACAATTGCGTTGGTATGTCAATGTGTCATTGTACATTTGTTTTCATTATAATTACTCCAAGGGTGTTGTTGTATCTAATTAGTTTTTGTTCAGTTTCATAATTTGTTGTAGATGGGCGGTAAAAGATTTGGGTATGCTTAAGGTAGGCGGAAGTACTTTGTTGTTTATACACTTGCCATTACGTGTTTGGGGTGGTTACCACTTATTTCCTCAAGTTCAAAAAAAAAAAAAAAAAAAAGGAGTAGAAATCTCTAAGTTAATAAGTAGTTGTTTTTTTTTTTTTTTTTATTTGTATATTTTTTCCTTTTTGTAAATTCTTCACTTGGTAGAAAATGTAACAGTTAGAAAACCGGTTCAATGGAACCATATACATTTCATGATGGATAATTATGTTGAAGCTGTATGCATAATAGTTACTGCTAAAGAAAAATGAAAATGAATTGTCACGTTTAAGTTTTGGTTACATGTTTTTAATGTATGGCTGAATGTTGCCATAGTAGAGTTAGTTTTTAGGTTAAGTTTGACACCACATTTTAAATCATGTTTGTTAACTATGCTGTCACGGATGGTGTGTTTACCAATATGTGTGAAGTGTTTTGTGAGACTTCAGGTCTTAATAAGAGCAGATGAGGTATCTCTTACATGTTAAAGAGAAATTTTTCCCGTCCCATTTTGTACAGGCTGTTGGTGAGATTTTACTAACTTGCAGTTGAACATTTGTGGGAATGGGGGGATACTCACCTTGTGGCGGTTTCAATTTTGGTTTGATGTTTAATATCTGTGTTGTTAATGTTGTGTTTTGAAAAAAAAAAAAAAAAAATTTTGTTGGGGTCACATACAAAAATTTTTGTGTCACATGTTAAAAGAGAAAATTTTGTTTGTCATATAGTCAAAATTTTGTTTCTCACATATAAAAAGAAAATTAATTTTGTTTTTCACTATATATTTATTCATTGAAATTTAAAAGTTTACTATGTTGCAGAATTGGTTCTAATGATAGTAGTGTGCTAGTCTCCACACCGCATGGACTGGTTAGTTTTCTTTTTTTTTTTTTCCTTTTTTTTTTTCTTCTCGTACCACCGGAAGAATGTGGTGGGTACATGACTTCATGAAACTTCACTGAACACTCTACGAAAATTCGCTAAGTCCGGTGCCTCCCCCCCCCCCAATTTTACGAAGAAAACTAAATGGAATATCCCAATCGCCCGGCCGCGCAAAGAGAAGCAGCAGTTTTTTTGGCAAAGGAGAACGAAGACAGGAAGTATCTGACGCACCCCCAATTTACGACCACAGAAGAATTCAGACTCCTCCCACGACGGGAAGAAAAAGGTCACGGTTGCAAGGAAAAGCTGTGATGAGCCTAGATGAAATCAATTAAGGAGAGAAAAAGCAGCTAAAAAGAAGACATAGGGGGATCTGGCAAGGGAGGTGAAGGAAAGAAGTAAAGTGAAGCCAAACGACACACAACAGGAGATATAAGGAGCTGCACCACAGATTGGAGGATGCTTCTTCTGATTCTTTTTAAAGATTTTTGTAGAGATTGTGAGGACCAGTCGATTTTGTGAACGGATATGGGGCCAGTTTTGTGTGTCTCTGGATATTAAAATTTTGAGCACCAATTCTGGTACCCAATCATCCGAGGTGTGATGGACAGCATCAACGACTTAAAGATATTGTTGGTACAAGGATGAAGGAGATTGTAGAGAGCCAGAAATGTTGTTAATAACCAATGAATAAACCTGAGTGTACACCCCATATGGTGAGTTTGTTTTTTTTGATGATGTATTCTTGCATTTTCTGAACGCCGAGCCAGAGTATTTCACTCCAATGCAATGTACAGTTTTTTTTTTATGTCGTGTTTAATTGCGGAATGTAAGTGAGCAATTTTTACTGTTCGAGAATTTAACTTTATAATTTGTTTTTTTTTTCATCTAGTCTTATAATATGTTTTGTGGATTTTTAAACACTAACGATCACGCGGCCTAATGTAATCATTTTCCAAATTTAATGTCATTTGCTCACTGCTTTCCAGATGAGGTTGTCTTTCGTTAGAAATTGGAGCAATGCTTGAGGCTATTTTCTTTTCCTTTTCAGCAGAATATTTATCTTTTTCTTTCAGCAGAATTAATTGGGAATTTCAGTTTTTAATTAGGTTTTAAATTATGTTAGGAGGTAAATTATTGAAGATTATAGAATGGATGATTATTACATATTAATTAACTTTTTAACTTACTACACCACACACTAAAATAATTTTCCTAAAAAAATACCTAAACAATACCTAAACATGAGTGAAAAATATCTTTAAAACATACAAAATAGCATATGTTAAGTATCCAAACTGCTTTAATAATTGAATTAAGTAAAGGAGAAGTAAGCAAATAATACTTTTCCGAATATTGATTTAATAATACTTACACGCACAATTTAAATTAAGAGAATCGGGACGAATATGCCAGAAACCGATTCGACATCCTTGATCGTTACCACTATTGCTTTTTGCTTCCGAAGCAACTGACAACCCAGCAGCAGATTTTATTTTATAGAAGCCAAGAATACAAAAAAGCTGGTAGCTAAATAGATAATTTGCAATAAAAAATATATTGCGGTCCTAAATTGAGATAAAAACTATCCTATCATTTAAGTTGGACCAAACTGAAACTGCATGCAAAATTTGGTTAAAATCGGTTCAGTAGCTGAGGAGTCCATTGGCCACAAACAGAGGGACACATAATTTTTATATATATTAAGATATAAAGCACAATTCTCTTGTGCCTTATATGTAAGCGTTACACTTTTAAGAGTGTATGTATGCCATGATTTGTATTTCGTGCTTTCGCTAAAATCTTTCGTTGGCGTTATTGATAACGAATGTTGAGTTCGTTATTACCAGAGCTTACTTTTTTTTTTCTCCCTCAGTTGAAATGAATTGATCCTTAACATAAATTTCGATTTTTAATCTGTCGAGAAACTGGATGTTTAACAAAAACTGCTTTTCAAATACCCCTATCTTTTAGTCCTTTAGTTTAGATATTTAAATGTCGAACTATACATACGTATTTAATGTTACTCTTGATTAAAATTTTAGAAGTTAATGAAACGATTCAATTTTTTGTTGATAGAATAATACACTTGAATATTTGTGATTGTTTTTGAAAGGGATCCATAAAATACCCTCCCTCTTCATTTTTAGTACAGATAATGCAGTAGTAAATATCAATAGCATTTTAAAACTACTGAGTTGAATCCAAGTCATGAATTCTTTTAAAATATGTTGGAAAGTCTGAACTGTGAGAAAATGCCTTAAATTACAAGTTTCAATCATTTTCAAATCTGAATTCAAGGTGAAAATGTACCAAGGCTTCGTGAATAAAAACAATAAATAAAAGTAAACACAATTGAAAAACAAAAACGCACATAGCACAGGGGAGATCTGCGGTAGTGAACAGTGAGGGTGCCATTATGCTCTCCTACACGGTTCCATCTTTCACCCGCGCTGCTTGTTGAATTGAGGGTGCCAGTTTTTCACCCAAGCCAAGGGTGAAATCTCGGCTCCCTACTGGGTGCCGCTGGTGTTACAAGCGTTTCAACCCGGAAAGGTGCCAATTGCAACCAGTAGTTTTAACAGTGTAGATTAGTGTATTCGCTATCTAGATAAAACAATGTCCTACAAGTAAACAGGTAGGTATCACTAGTCCGACAAGAATTGTATGGTTGGTTTTTGCAGGATTATGGTCGATATTTATGGAGAATTCCTAATACACTGAAGTGACAAAAGTCATGGGATACCTCTTAATATCGTGTCGGCCCTCCTTTTGCCCGGCGAAGTGCAACAACTCGACGTGGCATGGACTCAACAAGTCGTTGGAAGTCTTCTGCAGGAATATTGAGCCATGCTGTCTCGATAGACGTCCATAATTGTGAAAGCGTTGATGGGGCAGGATTTTGGGCACGAACAGACCTCTCGATGGTGTCCCATAAATGCTCAATGGGATTCATGTCGGGCGATCTAGGTGGCCAAATCATTCGTTGGAATTGTCCAGAATTTTCTTCAAACCAATTGCGAACAGTTGTGGCCCGGTGACATGGCGCATTGTCATCCATAAAAATCCCATCGTTGTTTGGGTACATGAAGTCCATGAATGGCTGCAAGTGATCTCCAAGTAGCTGCACATAAGCATTTCCAGTCAATGTTCGGTCCAGTCGCACTAGAGGACCAAGTCCATGCCATGAAAAAACAGCCCACACCATTACGGAGCCACCACCAGCTTGAACAGTGCCTTGCTGACAGTTTGGGTCCATGGCTTCGTGGGGTCTGCGCCACACTCGAACCCTACCATCGGCTCTTACCAGCTGAAATCGTGACTCATCGGACCAGGCCACGGTTTTCCATTCATCTAGGGACCAACCGATATGCTCACGTGCCCACGAGAGTCGCTGCAAGCGATGTCGTTCTGTCAGTAAAGGCACTCGAGTCGGTCTTCTGCTGGAATAGCCCAAGAAATCCAAATTTCTCCGCACAGTTCTAGCAGACACGTCCATTGTACGTCCCACATTGATTTCTACGGTGATTTGACGCAGTGTTGCTTGTCTGTTAGAATTTACGACTCTTTGCAGACGTCGCCGGTCTCGATCTTTAAGTGCAGGCGGTCGACCACTGCGCTGTCCATGGTGGGATGTTATGCCTGAAATTTCATACTCTCGGCACACTCTTGACACAGTGGATCTGGGAATGTTGAATTCTCTAACGATTTCCGAAATGGCATGACCCATGCGTCTAGCTCCAACTAACATTCCGCGTTCAAAGTCTGTTAATTCACGTCGTGCGGTCATCATCACGTTAAAACCTCTTCACATGAATAACTTGAACAGAAATGAAAGCTCTGTAAAAGCACTGCGCATTTATACCTGTTCTATGCGATGCTACTGCCATCTGAAAATTTGCATATTGCTATCCCATGACTTTTGTCACTTCAGTGTATGATCTGGGCATGCGTACTGTCAAGGCTCAGCCGTAATACCAAATTGTGCAAAATAAATTTATTTCTACCAGCACGAATTGAAAATGTGTATTGAATTGGAGTACCGCAATAACGTACCACAAAATTTGAAAGACAATGTGACTGTTAAATTATATAAATATTAAAGTAAAAAGCAAAAGTAAAAAATTGAAGTAGTTAGTAATTATTCTTGATGATCTCGTAATCGATTCATGCTGGGAGGAGGGGACTCTGATCAAAGCATACATTTTGTAGGACTAATATCTTTTCCACTAATGTTAATAATTTTCTTAATATTTAATAAAAAATCAACAATTAGTATGAAATTTTTGAGTATCGTCAAATCGACATATTTTTCCCTGCTACCCTTGTTAGCTACCACAATTCAGAATTTCGTTTGTGCGATAATCTTGCGTCTCATTGAAACGACGCTATTCAAGAAGATTCGGTTTGATAGTGATTATTTTTCCATCATGGATCTGTATTACATTACGTAGGACCAGGATGAAGTACCACGCAATTTGTAGGACAATGTGACTGTTAAATTTATATGCATATTAACTAAGCAATAGGAAAAAAAAACTGGCAGTTAGTAATCACTTTTGATGACCTCGTAATCGATACGTGTTGGGAGGAGGGGGACTCTGATCAAACCATACATCTTATAGGACAAATATTGTTTTCAACAACGTTAATAATTATCTTACGATTTAATTTAAAAAGCCGCCGTTAGTGATAAGTTTTTGAGACCCATAGAATCGACACATTTGATCCCTGCTACCCCCGTTAGCTACCACAACCGAGAATTGTTGTAAGAGGAAAAGTTGGGCGTCTCATTAAAATGAAGCTACTCACGGAAAATCAGCTTAATAGTAATAAACAGAAAAATCTTTATCAGGGTTCCCTGACTAGATAGCTTCGAAAGCAAATACAGTCGAGCTCGCTTATCAGAATATCGGTTGAAAGAATATACCGCTTAAAATAATACATTTCAATGTACAATCCGTTTCAATGTACTATTTTAATCCTGGATAATGAAACATCCCGCATATTAGAATATTTTTTCGTGGCAAAAATGACTATTCCATGAAGCGGGCTCGAATGTACAATAAAAAATGCAACGATGATAAGCAAAATTACAGCAACGCTTTGGCAAGTACCTTATTCTTTGCTTTCTCCCCCCCCCCCGCACCCCCCGTCCTTTTTTTAAAACGTGCAATTTAACCTTATTTTCTTTCACACTAATGACCCATTTGGAACTTCTCACGGGAAAAAAATAGACAAATGAAATCTACTCCCAAAAAGGATATGCAAGTTTTCGCGTGACTTACTTAGGCGTGTCGATTCCAAGAAAAAGGAATTACAGGTCTATTTTCGCCGAAATAAGCTCTCCATACGCAAACAATGAAGAGAAAATATAATAAGCAAAGCAACTCTCAAAAGCATAACGCTCGCCAATGAGGAGGGGAGAGCAAAAGTAATTGCACAGGCAAATCAAACATTCCAGCTGAAACCTGAACTCCCGGTGCGATTTATACCACTGTCATTGAAAATGATACCAATTATTATTCCCTGCCAGACTTCTGGCGCGACTGTTCACAATGGCAAATAATACGTTGCTCGCCTCGATATTATTTCTCAAGGTTTTACGAAAATGGCGCGTTTCTGAAAGAATAAAGAGCTCATTCTATAAAATTCCATACGTTTTATTCACTCGTAACAGACGGTGAGTTTTTTTCAGCAGACTAAACGTCAGGCCCAAGGCCAACAATACTTTGGAGACCCCCCCCCTCCCCCTCTGCGTTCTACCTTTTTGAGTCAACGAAATATAATCTTAAACTTTTTCGCAGCGTCGGTGCTAGCCCCTTCTGGTTTGGCCTGCAGGGCAATATGCACATGCAGTCGTACTGAATGCATTATGTCTAGCACTGATTATGCTTTTTTTACATCCATTTTAGCTTAGAGTTCCATAGCTAATTCTCAAGAAAAAAATATTTTTTACTTGCGTAAAATGAATAAGCGAAATATTAATTTATTATTATTTTCTCTTAAAAATACGTAATTCTTAATGCTGTGCAGCAGTTTTCAGAAAATTAGGGCCTCTTAGGAAGACGGGGTCCCAGTCCTAGGATTAGTTGGCCTGTGCCATAATCAGGCCCTGCTTTTCAGTGGCGTACCTAAAGGTTGGCAGGAGTGACCGTGGGGACCAGCAGCCAGGGGAGCCACAATTTGACCGATTTTTTTAAAAAAAAAAGTTAAGGTATTTTTAATTATACTACAGAAAAATACTTTAAAAAATCGTATAAGAGGGCAAAATGAAACATCTAATGAAAATGAATATTGGGCACCACTAAAAGGATTTTGAAACGGAAAAAAGAACATAAGAGTAGACCGGGTCACGTTTACGCACGGGGCACGTTTACGCAGAGCCCTTTCTTTCGAAATGTGTTATAGTTGGTGTGTCACCAGTCGTGACAGATTGATGCTGGTCCCTAGCGAGTATTCTCACACAAGTTTTTTAAGCTTCCGTCGAGCTTTGGTATAGCATCAGGGGAGGGTTTGGGGTCAAAATGTCGCGGCCGAAATGTCGCGGGCCAAAATGTCGCGGGCCAAAATGTCGCCGGTCCAAAATGTCGCGGGCCAAAATATCGCCGGTTCAAAATGTCGCCGAGCCAAAATGTCGCGGGCTAAAATGTCGCGGGCCAAAATGTCGCCGGCCAGAATGTCGCCGGTTCAAAATTACGCCGGCCCAAAATATATCCGTTCCAAAATGACGCTAAGTGTATAGTACAGATTTAATGTTTCCAGTCACAAATTCAAAGCAGCTTAATTATGTAGCTCAACTTTACTAATAAGCTTGTCACAATATGATAAATACACCTGTTTAGTAACTTTTTTTAAACGTAGCAGTTTAGAAAATTAGCTTAAGTTATTAACAAAAATGTAACTAAATTGATTTCTTCTAAAGCTTAAATTATTTCAGTACCAAAATAATGCCATAGTTTTTTCAGGGCTGTACTTAGGGCCCAGGGACGCTAAATTTCTTCCTTTTTTAATACGCTTTTACTAGTTTCACATGTAGGTTTTTTTGTTTGTTCGTTTGTATGTATGTAACTCTGA
>JAXGGA010003231.1:0-106185 GCA_038373865.1 Uloborus plumipes | reverse complement strand
TGGATAAGAAGAGTTTTGAAATGCCACTACTTATATGGGCGATTCTCTGTAAACTCGTCATTTTTCACACGAAATCTGTCCGGGCACGGTTTTTGAAATGTTCGTATAATTATAATACTATTGCTCAGAAAATGAATCTATTAGTTTGGTTTGAAAGAGGGCCAATTGAAGTTTGTGTTTTTCTGAAAAATCATGATAGGGGGTAAGTCCCCCGCCTAGTATAACTGGGCAGGGGACTGTGCCAGGTGACTGTGTTTTTGCTCTTTGTTGCGTAATATCTGCAAAACTATTGGAACATAATTAGTTACGAGACTACCTACAAGTTTAGGCACAAATCGTGCACATAATAACTAGTATGTTTTATAATTAAATTAATTGACATTAATAAAATCACTTCCCAGAGGACTGTTTTCATAACTACCCTGATGCATACTTTCATCACAAATGAGGCTCTCAAACTAAGCAGAGTAGCGTTTCAACACCGTTCTCGGCGATTTCGGCAAATTCACACCGATTACTTTAAACTTCATGCCAAAAAGAATCTGCAAAAGTTATAGATTTTTCGCAATACAGCTTTGAATTTGCTGCAGGGGACTGTTTGAAAAAACTCCGGACAGAATTTACATGACAATTTTAAGTTTTAGAAATACGTAATTATACCTTATTTCATAAGAAAAATATAGCTTCATTATTCTATTTTTAGATATTAAGTGCCAAATTTATGTAGTGTTAATAGGTTTTTTGAAATACTATCTTTAACAGTTAGACTATGAGATTGGGACAGCCAGGGGACTGTGTTTTTGGCGCTTAGATAATTTCTAGAAAAAAAAATTAAATTGTTATCACTCCAAATACAATTGGGTCACAAAGTATTAATGCTTTACTTGTATTAAGAGCGATAATTACTTTATTACACTTTATTATTTTTAAAATACTCAGTCCGGACAGCCAATTACCAGTTTACAGAGAATCGCCCATATATGTATTTTAGTTTAGCAATTTTTAAATTTTTCTTTCCATGCAATTTCCATTTAAAAATTTATTTTTTTGTGACCATTTGCAGGACAGTGGTGGCTTTCAAATGGTATCTTTAGTGAAATTGTCTGAAGTGACTGAAGATGGTGTAAAATTTGTTTCACCGTATGACGAAAAGGAAATTCTTCTAACTCCTGAGAAGTCCATTGACATCCAAAACAGCATAGGAGCTGATATCATTATGCAATTAGACGATGTAGTCAGCAGCACAATATCAGGACCCAGAGTTGAAGAAGCAATGCACAGGTTTACTGAATTTTTTATTCAAATGACTAAAAAAGTTCTTTTCTTTTTTTTCCCCTGCGTAAAACAAATTCATAGACATAGAACAGTAGAACGGTTAAAATACCAATACAATATTTAAAACTACATTGAAGATCTAAAAGTTTTTTTATTTAAAGAATATCTATAACTTTAAAACACTTAAAAGGTCAAGAGCCTGTAAAAAGTTTGTTGAAATAAGTTCCTTTCTTGTCAGTCCAATACAATTAAGAATGTTTGGTCAATGCTTGCTGTACGTTACGTGTCGTGCTAGTTGGAAATTTTTTTTCTTCTGCCATGAACAGAATTGTTCTAGTGTGCCCTGTGCTTAATCTCTCACTAGGATAGGTTCTGCAGCATTAGAAGTTGCTTTAAAATATTTAGAACAACAAAATGAAGCCACCCCAGCTGGTGTTTTGCTTTTAAAGCGTTGATTAGATGTTTGCAGCTAAAAAGAGAAGTAACATATTGAAGCAGCAAAAAACTGAAAATTTTTTAAAACTAATCTATCTGTATGCAATTACAGTATGGAATAAACCTTTGTATTTCTGTTTGCATGATAGTTGAGTATCATTATAAATTGCCAAAAAGTTTCATATTTTTTGGAAAATCCGAGTTTTCAGTAATCCGAGGTAGTGCCAACCCTAATTACCTCGGATTTTCGAGACTCCACTGTAGTTTCAGTAAACATTTTGTTTTAAAGTTATGTAATCATTTTTTATAAGAGCATTCAATTTTATAATGGCATTGAATTTTTTTTTACCTTCAGGACTTACAGATGGCTTGATAGATGCATAAAATATCACAAGAATCCAAAGAGTCAAAATTTGTTTCCTATTGTTCAAGGTGGTTTAGATCCTGAGCTACGGAAACAATGTGCAGAAGGTATTTCTTTTATAATTTTGAGTCAGTCTTACATGGAAATCATCATACCACTTTTTTCCAAACTTATCTTCATTACTCATAAAAAATTAATTTTTATTTTTAAATCTTGATACTGGTTAATATTTTTCTGTAGCTAAATCAAGTCATCAATCGATCTTCATGCTTGAATTCTTCAAAAACATATTTATGTAATCATAGTTCCACCAAAGTAGTACTCTTTTCTTGTAAATGGCAATTTTCATGATTAAAATTTTTGAAAGTTGCATGCATTTTTTTTCATCCTTTTAATCCAACAATATAAAGCCTGTGTAAAAGTCAAATTGTTCAATTAGTAAGAGAAAATAAATAATAAATGATTTTTGTAAATATCTGAATGGTTACATTAATGGTTTTCTGTTTACTTACTTTATTTTTTTTCACAGGAGTTGTTTAGATTTTAGTATTATGTAATTCAAAACTGTTCCTTTCTTTGCTTAGCATTGTTTGTCAGGCTTGAAAGTCATCATTATTTTTTTTTTCTGATTAAATCAAAGAAGATGTAATGGACAAATGTACCCTTGAATTCTAGACCAGTGAGTTAAATGTATTCTTTCGCACTGACCTCCGACTTCAGTATTACTTTATGGAAATTAAAAGTGATTTTATTCAAATATGCTTTCTGTATTTTTTAACTGAATGTTTAAAATATTTAAGCTTTAGAGAAATTAACCAAAACATATTTTATGAGATAAATTAATTTTATCCTTTTTGTGGGATATGTGACCCCCGTGTCTCACATAAAATCCGTGACAGGAGGGTTATTATCTCCTCTGAGTTCAGACGTTTTTGCACTTATTTCATCCAAACACAAGTTGCACTATTTATAGAGGCTAACAGATATATCTATAGAGGCATAAAAACTGGTTGTGTGTAGTTTATTACTCAATAACAACAATATGATATTTATTATAGTTCATATGCCTATTCATCTCCTCTTATGTGCAATATACAGGACGAGGACTCAGTCACCTTTCTTACCTTTAGTCACCTTTTGAAATTTTGGTCACTTTTTGTCACCTTTTGGAATTTTAGTCACCTTTTTAAACCTTTCTTGAAATGAGTTTTAGAAAAATCCATTTTTGATTGAAAAGTTTTTAGTTAAAAGTTAAAAGTTTTTATTGTTATTTTTGAAGTTTTTATCTATATGTTTGAGATCGACTTTTTTTCCTCAATTTTTGGAATTTTTTCAAAAAGTCTTCGCGTGGCACGCGTGCCGCGGGTTGGCCACCTCTGGTCTATGTGATATTATTACGTTTATTTCAAGTTGTTATTTTCAAACTTTGTAGATTCTTATTGTTTTTCATAATGTAAAACTTTTTTGTAAACGTTATATTTGAAATGCACAATTTTGACTCCTGCTAAGATAATTTTATTATTTAAGATTCACTGATGATCCCGAATAATATATTTCAGTTTCTGATAGTACTGAGTATCAAATATGTTCACAATGTTAGAAGGTTTAAGGGCACCAGTTTTTCAATGTCTTGACCTCTAATGTGTGCTCCCCCTCCACATTACAAATCAGTTTAAAAAAAATAATGTCAAGTTTCAAAATTTCAATAAAATCGCTTGCTAAGCAATCTTGCTAAGTGATAGCTCGCTGTGACATATGAGTTGACGAGCCGTTGCTTTGCCTTCCATGACTGGTAGAAATTCAGAAATGAACCGCCAACATTGGAAATCCCTTTTTACTGAAATAAATGAATATTTTCTGTTGGAGATTTCTTTATATTTCGCTCTGCAGAAAATTTTGTAAATATTTTTTTTTAATGAATTTTAAAATTCTCTAATGTTTGAGTTAAATTTTTAAAACTATTATTGCGTGTCATGCGTAAGGTTTCAATTTTTCTGTATCCTGTAAATATTTTACATATTTTTTAAACTTTTTTTTTAATAACAATAGTTATTATAATTTTTTAATAACTTCATTTGAAATTACTTTTTGTAGCTCTCACAGCAAAAATAAATTACTAATGCATTGGAATTTCTTTTTTAAGTTTAACATGTTATTTTGCTGATGTATGTAAGGATTTAGTAAAATTAAAAAGAAAAAAAAACATTTTCACAGCACAGTGCTCACAAGACTTACTTATATGATATAAAAGTTTTTCTCTCTTCAGTATTAGACATGTGCCGTTGTATATTTTCAGAACCCCCCCACCCACCCTCCTAGCAAAAGACACTACACTTTTATTCATATGAAATAATATCTTCAGTTTTATACTTCAATATTTTATTTTCACCTTGTAAGTTATCATTTTGCTTCAATTAAAGTTTCTGATTTTACAAATTTTATTTTCTCACTCATTCTCTATTGTCAATACTTTTTAGTGAACATTTATGCTTTGTATTTACAAAGAAACAAGAAAAAGACTGCCGATAATTTTGCAATGAGCTATTAAAAATATGAAAAAAAAATGTTCATTAAATACATTGTCATTATCTTTACTTCATAATTTCAAGTGTTAATTTAATTGATTTTAAAGAAAAATCTTTGAACATAACATAGAGTTTATACTGAAAGTTTTTTAAAAATGTCCTAAAACAGTTTATTTCGTTACTTCCAGCTTCATGTTCAGAATCTAAGTCTTAAAATAGTATGTAGAGGCTATTTTGGTAAAAGTCAGAGAAAATGATAACCGTTTTCTTCTTTTTGAATTCTTAACAAATTACTTTTGATCACCTTTTAGTTACTTTTTTGTCACTTTTTAGTCACCTTTGTTTTAAAATTTGTCACCTTTCTCACCTTTTTCTAAGACCATCAGTAGTCCTCGCCCTGAATATATTAAGAAATTAATGTGCAGTGGTGTCCCAAGGGTGTTATTTTAAAGGGCTCTGGCTATGCTAGAAAATTTATTTAAATGTTCGTTCATTTGTCTTATACGTTCTAATTATGAAAAATATGATTTAGAATTTAAAAAAAATCCTTCTTTTTGGAAATTCAATCACTGGATAAGTTTGGACTGGATTTTTACAATAAATGAGGGTTGACTACTAACATATATGAATTAAAATGATTTTTTTAAAATCCTTCTTACTAAATATTAATTTTTAACAATATTATGAATTTCTGAAAGTGCAATAGTGCTTAAGTGTTCATTTACTGAATAGAGAATGCCCTTATTTTTTTAATTTTCAGTTTGTTTTCTTTGAAAGTAATAACCTGTAACAGCTTAAGTATTTCTCCTTTGCAGAACTTCTGAAAAGAAAAGTTGCTGGTTATGCCATAGGTGGATTAAGTGGAGGTGAATCCAAAGAAGAATTTTGGAAAATGGTTCACTTAAGCACTGATCTCTTGCCAAAAGATAAACCAAGATACCTGATGGGTGTTGGGTAATATTTTGCTGTAATTTAATTTTTTCCATTCATATTATTTACTTTTTCAGCAATAAATTTAAATTCGTTTGGGCCGCTGCCTAAAATGTCTTCAAATATCATTTTAAAATGTATATTTACAGGAGAGTTCCTGAATTTCTCGCAGATTCCCCTAACATTACCGAAGGTTGTTTAGAATTGCATTTTAAAACCTCCATGAGGAAAAATGTCTAGAAGAGCGCTACACCCTGCCATCCTCTAAATTACTATTCTAAGCTTGATCCCATTGGCCCTCTTCAAAATTTAAACATATATACTCCACTATTTGCCTTGCCCTATTACAACTTAGTTCTTGGGAAGATAATCAAAAATGCAATACGCTTTTTCGGATATATGAAACAGATATATAAATAGTCTTTTGATCATCAACGAATGGCGCAGGGAAACGAAAGGGTCAGGGAAAGCGCATAAAATAGAAAGAAAGGTTAGTCTGTAATGGCTTGTTTTAGCAAGTTAGTTTTCTTTTTTTGTAAAAAAATAGTGAAACAAAAAGTTTTTCATTTTAAAAATAGTTATATTCATTTAAACCTCAAACTAAATGTAATCATTGTGCAAAGTGGGCCCCGCCAGAGTTATCCAATCGGGCCCCGCATTTGCTAAGGCCGGCCCTGGCTTTCAACATTGTAAAAGCTGTTTCTTGAACCCTCAAAATAAAATGCATGAAATATTTTTGCTGTTTGTGCTGTAATAGGAATTTTATTACTTGTTGTTTTGATACAAAGGTAAATGTTTTGCACATTAGTGTTGAAGCAATTGGTAAATTTATTCTGCTATTTAAGAGCAAAATTGAAAATATATCTCTTGCAACCAAAATTTTCTTAGCTATGAGTAAACATTTTGAAACAATATAAAAGTTAAACTAAAATGTAAAATAAGAAGGGAGGGGTGCATTTACTATTTAAGTTACTGTAAATGGTAAGTACTAACAAGATAATGAACTTCAATGCAAGAGGGGGCAACTAGTCTTCAATGAGAGGCACAAAATTTTTTAAACTTTATTTCAAAAATTTTAATTTTTCTCATTTGAATTTGGATGCATTTGAGGTTGAATAACATTTTTGAACTCTGTTAATTGAATAAGGCATTATATATTTTTTATAGATTTGCAATTATCGTAAACTTATTTTGTTTTTGCTTATTACTGTAATTATCTCAAATAATTTAAACAGTAGTATTAGTAAAAACTCAATAACCTAAATATACATAAAATAAGGTAAAACATACCAATTTCTAACGCAAGAAAAACCCTCTTTTTTGATATTACTGTGCTCTAGCATTACTGTGAGAAATTTAAATATATATATGTATACATCCTTTGAATGTAACCCAAAACCAACAAGAATAATGTACGAGTAAAATGTCTTACACGCAAGCAAAAAAATGTTACAAGCTTTATGAAAGACCTTTTTTTCAGTTTTAAGCCCAAACTATAAGGAAACTAGCAGAGAAAATTTATTTTGATTTTATCCTTGCTCATAAGTTTTCCTTGAACCTTTTTCTTGAACCTAATTCTTCAATTTGCTTTTGGAATCTGGCAAGCTCTTATAGGCAGTAAAGATAATTTGTCTGTTTTTATAAATTTTTGATAGTGTGTTGCGTTTTATTTTAAAGCAATTGCTCTGTTTTTTTTTTTTTAATTTTTAATTTCCTTAAGAAAAAGATATAAATTTTATTTTTTGTACATTTTCAATATCCAAGCTTAAAAATTGCTATTTCAAAAACTACTGTTTTATTTATGACCAGATAAGTTCTTTATTTTGTTGCTTTTGCTTTGTGCTCAATGCATTTGCATGTTTGCCAAATTTTTATGTAAGTATTTCCACTTTATTCCATGAAATAGTTACTTTTGTTTTTTAGTTCTCACATATTTGAATATAAGAAACCATTTTGTATCATAATATAAAATATCAACTTTCTAAAAAGAAATTTGTACTCTAAAAACTGATTTGTGAGGGTGAGGGTCGCACCTGGAACATGTATGAATCTTTAATTTTTCAATCCGAAACAATTTTTTAGAAAGGTAATACTTTATATTTGTAATATGATAGAAAATGGTTCCTATTCAAATATATGAGAATTAAAAAACAAAAGTAACTATTTTGAAAATAAAGTGTAAATCTATACCTAAAAATATCATATGCGTGCATATAGATTGAACATTTGATAAGATCTATTAATGATAGACTTTCTTTTCTAACCTTGAAAAATCTTGAAATATCCTTTGGAAAGATCCACTCAGTTTTGGAAAATTTTTATCAGATTTATTATTAGTTTTGTTGAGGCAAATGTCACTCACTACTTGTGTTTTGCTAATCCCTTCTCTGCTAATATGCAGGGTTGGGGTTTTGGATGTCCGAAACTGTTTTTGGACAGGACAGTGGATTTTTACTATTCGAAGCTGTCTTTAACTGTCCAATACTGTCTGAAAGTACCTCGAACTGTCTAAAAGTATGCTAAAGCTAAAGGGATCTAATATAATTATTATGTATTTACTGCAGTATTTGTAATGCATATTAATATGCATTAGTCCTAATTAATTAATAATTAGTAATAATTTTTTTTTCTGAGATGTTAATACTAAAAATTTGTTAATTAAAATAAATTTCCAATAACACTGTTACTCAAAATTTCCGTGTATAAGAGCTGTTAGTGTTATGAAAAGAAATGTGCATAACTACCAAAGTAACTGATTTCAGTTATATTTGTAACTCAAAAGAATGCTTTTTACTGTATAATATTTAGAAGAAAATTATCATTCATCTATTAAAGCACTATGGTCAAAAGAAGAAAAACTACATCACAGCTTTTTTTTTTCAGTTGAAAAACTCATTTATTGCATTCAAGTAAATTACATCACTATATTTTGAATAACCCCATTTATATATCTGTGTAGAAAGTTTTATTACTGTCAAAAACAAAATTACTTAAACTGATAAAATAGAAAATTTAAGTGAAGAATTGCATTCTTTATCAAACTAGGTTAGAATCAGATTTTGAAGTTTCATATATTTTAAATACATATTTGAATGCGCATAATCAATAAAGTATGTTTCAACCTAAAGTTTTTAATTAATAAAATCTTTCTTTGTGGAGATTTTATTGTTTTTGATATTTGCTCACAAAATGCAATTTCATTAATATTTAGTCTCGGAGAATTTTGGACAGGATGGTAAAAACCAGGGTTTTTTCCGTTGTGTCTAAAACCTTGGCATCTTATCTTATCCAGCGTCTCCCCCGAGACATTATTATGAGGATGCTGCATCTTGCTTCCTTCAAGACAACCTTTTATATGCCCTGCCCTCTTTTTTGTATTTCTTAATGTACCCTCATTGCCTCTTTGAGTTTATCTGCTCTTAATTACAAAAGCAAATCTTCTTTTTAAGTAAAAATTAGCATCCACCTGGCCTTGAAACATAATCCCCTTGTTTTTGAGTGGGAAGATTGTACAACAAAACTTAGTATACTTTTTTTTACAGAAGTCTTTCACAAAAATTTAACTGCATTTAAGTGCTGTTTTTCAAAAAGCCTTCTGCCTTTTTTTTAATCTGGGGAGAATACTATTATTCTAATGTCTCAGAATTTTATGTATGTTTTTCACTTTCTTTTACTGATCAATTGACGTCATAAATTTTAATAATTTTAGATTTGCTGTGGATTTAGTTGTTTGCTCTGCCCTTGGATGTGATATGTTTGACTGTGTTTTCCCCACCAGAACTGCTGTAAGTAATTGTTTATTATGAATTATAATTCTGTGAGAAGATAAAGGACAGTAACTGCAAATTTTTATTTTCATTAATTTTTGTTGTACTTATGACACCTATTGTATTTAAGCTTTACTCTACAAGCTTGCTTGTTTGGTTTCTGTTGAAAATAAAACATGAAAAGCGTCAAAATCCAACTTTCCGTATTAATAGAATGCAACCCAAAACGTGTTTCTTCAAATAGAAATATCTAAAATTCTTTTCTGAAGATACTGCCCTTTACCATCCTATAGCAGACCTCATTAACTTATTTTAACTTTCAACTATTCTATTTATAGTTGGAGAATAAAAATGTATGAATAATACATTTCATGTACAATTTGAAAATTTGTCTTGTATTTGATATTCAGATTTAACTTCATGTATATTAGGCTGTATCGAAAAATCGAATTTTCCCGGATTGTTTAGCGGTAGTGCGGAAAAGTTGTTTACTGGCATCACTAAAATGTAAGAGAAATTTTAAAGTTCTAGGTTGATATCTTCATCTGCCTCAAAGGACCGGAAATTCCAAAAATTGGACATAAAATGAGTAAATTACAAAAAATAATAAATAATACCAAATATTGTTTATAGTTTTGGGGTAGCGCTTAAAAGTTGCTTAATTGAAACAACTTTAAACACACAAAAAATTAGAATTATAGGTTAATATCTTCTGCCGCCTAATCAGCATCTAATTTTGGAAATTTTGACGCATTTTGGTACTTTTCTGTATAACTGTTTACTTTTTGCATACTTCACATTCAAGGCATACTAGGTTTGGCGATCTGCCAAAAAGATGAAACACCACTATTTTCTTCCCTATAAACAAATAGTGCCACCGGGTACCAAATAGGACCAGTACATCTCGTAACTTGGGCGTGACAGTACTGTAGTAAACATAGGCGTACTTAATGATGAAATTCGTTGGGCTGAATTGAAACTTCAAAAACCAGTCCAGAGAATTATCTGCTTATTTCATTTTAGTAAGTTACGATTACATCTATTTGAGTCTATAGACAGCAAGTCAACTGGCCCTACATCCTACGCTACAGACATTGGGTGGAATGCAAGCTTATATCCAATTACATTTGCACCACATTAGTTCTCACGTTTGTCATTCTGGTCTAGCTAACTAGGAACCAGGAATGTTGAACTTGATCCCGATATCTAACAACTGCTAATCGAATTCTGAGGTTATATATCTACATCAGGCCCATCAAAGGAGTTATTAACTTTTTTTGTGTTAATTCTAAGAGTCTATGCTCCTTCATGGTCCAGAATTAAAATTCCGTAAAAAATGGAGATAGACACCAGTAGCATTTCATCAGCTCATCTCTTTACTTGCTTTAGAAATATCGTGACGTAATCTAACGAGTTATTTCTCGCAGCAACGCTTAAGCGGCTCTAGTAAACCTTCCTGTAGCCATGTTAACTTATGAGAGATGCCATATTAGAACCCTAGCAGCTAGGCGGATTATCAAGGCAAGGAAAATTAGCCCAATGAGAAAAATGTGTTTGCAAATTTGTTATTGGGCAATTCCATGAAAACGCCTATACTTTGTCCCGCATGTGACGTTAATATATTTCATTAAAAGTAGTACTTTTAAAAGATAATGAAAAAAGTTTCTTGCCTTAGAAATCCCACACTGGTTTGTAATTTCTTAAAAAACCAAACGTCGTTCATGAGCCTTTAAAATAACTATTTTTAATTAAGCACATGAACGTCACGTGCGGGACAAGATGGCGGCTGTTTCGTGGCATGACCCTATTCCTGATGCAAACTTTGGAGCTACAGACTATGTAGATCTCAGTGAGTGGCAAGCTTGTTATGTGACATCACCTCCAGTTCTCTCCAATTCTCAAGAACTTCTGAAGATGATACAGGACGGTATGTAATGAACTGATTTGACTTTTTAAACTTTCCTTCTTACACACAAGCAGTTGAGCTTATTGTGAAGTTAGTCACTGAAGATTTAAGGAAAACAATAGGGTCTTAGAACAGTTATGGTCTTATTAGAACTACGCTGGAATGCATAAAACACATGACAACATTTGAGACCAAAAATGATTACAAGCAGTAATATATTGGTGTTTGTGGGTTTGGTAGGTAAAATAATATTTTTGGTCTTATTAAAATGTTAGGGTGATTTAAATTTAATTAAAATTTTGCATTGTGCAAGCAGTTAACAGGCATTTAGCAAAGTACCAAAATACTTCAAAATTTGCAGCTGTGTTTACTACAGTACTGTCACACCCATGTTATGTATGCGATGTACTATGCACTTCTATTTGTTTGTAGGAAAGAAAATAACGGTGTTTCACTTTTTTTGGCAGATGGCCAAACCTAGTATGCCTTGAATGTGAAGTATGCAAAAAGTAAACAGTTATAGAGAAAAGTACCAAAATGCGTCAAAATTTCCAAAATTTGATGCTGATTAAGCGGCAGAAGATATTCACCTATAATTTTAATTTTTTGTGTGTTTAAAGTTGTTTTAATTAAGCAACTTTTAAGCGCTACCCCAAAACAGGGTTCGTACGCTCCTTATAAACTCCTGCTTTTTAACAAGAGAAAATAAGGGCCCTTAGAACTCCTGAATTTTGACATTATCTCTTTACAAACTCCTTATTTTTTATTCTGTAAATGCTTTTTTTTTTGTGATGTATTTTCTTCTACCACTAATCCCAAAAGGTGAATTGTGTTCGGATTTTATGCTTGAATTTCGGTATTTTTCGTGAGTTAAAACAGGAAATCCAGTATTTTTCGCTATGCTTTTATCTCCCCACATCCGAAATTTTTTTCCTTACTTCAAATTTTTCACGATTATATCGATAATAATTAATAATATCCATCATCTAGACCTGTTAAAATGACTTTCCAAAATTGTTTTGCTTTAATACATTTTTTTATTTGCTGTTTTTATACTTTTGATGCCTTCATTTTCAATGATGCAATCTCTTTGCATCTGGTTCGAGAATCAAAATTTCCTGACTTTTGATGTAAACTTTGCTTTGCTAAAGAGCAAATAAGTCTTTTTATTTCTATTAAAATTGAAAAAAAAAATTTTTTTTCAAGCGGAATTCTGTGTTCCCTATGACAGTTAAAAAATTAAAATTGAAATCACTTTTAGTTTAAATTTGTCTTCTAATACGTTGATTGCTTTTGATAATATGTTTATTATTGAGCTTTAAAATGTAAATTATGATAATTTTACTTGAATACATCTTTAAATATGCCATTTTTTCTGATCTTTTGTTTGTTTAACGTGTTCATTATGAAAATCGCGATCTCTTTGCATCCGCCATTGAAATAGGACTTTTTGCATTTATGATGTTTACTATTCTCTGTCAAGAAGTAAATAACTAAAATTTCATTTTATTTTTTGTTTAAATCATTAAATTGAAAAGTTTCAAACGAAATTCTGTACTCTTCAAGAGAGTCAATCGTCAAAAAGTTTAAGAAACTTGAAAGTTATTCTGGCCTCTACTATCTTATCTAAAAAATCTTAGCTTATTATTATTTTTATTTTAATAATTTTATTTTTTTATGTGGATTAGAGTTGCAAAATTATTAATAAATGTCTTGTTTTTTTAGAAAGTACTATTTTTTAATCTTTTTTTTAAACATTAAAAAAAAGATTATTTTAAAAATGAAATATTTTTCAATAGTTACCCCCCCCCCCCCTTTTCGGTATTTGCATTCTATTTTGAGTCTGCTAATATTCAAGAAGCAGTAAATGAATATTTTTGACCTTAAATTCAATGTGTTACGCAATGTATTGTTGAAAAAAAAAAATGATGCTAGACTTGTGAAATTTTTAATAATTGTCTTGTTTTTGAAAAAGTACTAATTTTCAATCCGTCTTTTTTTTTTTTTTTTAATTTTTTTTTTAAATAATTCATTCTGACATGTTTTTCCATGGTTATCCCCACCCCCCTCCCTTCGGTATTTGAATTTTATTTAGAGTCGGCTAATATTCAAGAAGCAGTAAATTTATATTTGACTCAATTTAGTGTGTTATTCAATATATTGTTAGAAAAAATAAATAATACAAGACTTGTAAATTTCATTTTTTTAAAATGTTTAAAAAAATGCGTCTTTCAACTAGAAAACACTCCTTAAAAATTGAAATTAGCTCCTGCAAAACTCCTTAAAAACGCCTTACTTTTAATTTTCAATTTTGAGTATGAACCCTGCAAAACTATAGACAATATTTGGTATTATTTATAATTTTTTGTAATTTACTCATTTTATGTCCAATTTTCGGAATTTCAGGTCCTTTGAGGCAGATGAAGATATCAACCTAGAACTTTAAAATTTCTCGCACATTTTAGTGATGCCAGTACACAACTTTTCCGCACTACCGCTATACGATACGGGAAAATTCAATTTTTTCGATACGGTCTAATATAGATGTTTACAGCCATAAAATTCGTTATTTTTAGTTACATTTTAATTTTATTTTCAGAGATTTGGAACAGCACTCATTCCTGGTGGGGAGCTTAATTTGAAAAATAAATCTTTTGAAAAGGATTTTAGACCAATTGACGAGGCATGCAAGTGTCCTACTTGTGTTCGCTACAGCCGTGCCTACATTTACCAAATCATTACCAAAGAGACAGCTGCATGTCACATGATCAGTACCCATAACATAACTTTCCAAGTAAGTTATTTTCTTTGTTAAAAATGATTAATTTTCCAAAACATTTTTTTTTTTGTAAAATTCTCTTATTAAGAAAGCAGATATTTTGAAATATATTGCAGGAGTGACAGAGCTTATTTTAATGTTTGTTAATACAAAACTAATTTCGTATGCAAAATCTATGTCAGTAAACAAATTAATTTAATATAATCATTGAGTTCCAAGACCAAAAAATATTACATTAAGTGATCTGTTGGGTGAATTTGAAATTGAAATAAAGAAATATATTCAACTTCATATCATCTTTCTGTTGGTTGCAAATGGCACACATTAGAAGTAAAATGTAGGTACAGGGAATGCTCCACTTTATTTACTACTGGCGGTACCCGCACGGCTTTGCTTGTGGTATAAAATTAAAAGTTCATTTGTAAAATAATTGATATAGCAGAAAAAATGCTCAATTTTAGTTGTAATTTAACTATAATTCCTTCAAAGTATGATATAAAAATCTGGTATGGACCCCACGCTACTTAATTTTACGTGTAAATTTCTTAGAAGATGCCTTAAGTGCTAAAATAGTGCTTGGAGTGAGCAAGATAACAGTTCAAACATTTATATCCCTAGTTTGCCACGAAACAATGCAAAAAAAATGTTTTACAATGATTAATCCCCTAAATATCGCCGATTTTAACATCATTTAGTGGATTTTTCGCAAAATATCGTTAATAGCGCCAAATTGAGTCCAAATAAAAAAAAGAAAACAATTTTTTTTGCCAACTTGGTGATATGGCGGCAAATACTTGGCGACCAAAAGCTTGGCTATATAACGCCAAGTGGTCGTGCCAATTCATATCACTTTTGTCTGCATTGAAATGAACACTGATTTACTCCACAAAAGGGGTAAAACACCCCCTTGGAACATTCGAATGCAACCCCAAGGGCAGATGCACAAAAATAAGCCAAAAGAGAAAATAAGAACAATTTTGTTGCTCACAGAAACTAACGAAAATCTTACCAAGGTTTAAAAGAAGAAGAAAGTTTTCTTTCCTAGCTTAAAAAACAAAACAATACATTTTCCGAAATGAAACACTTTAAAAAGAACGATGCAATATCGCAATTGATACGATATTTGGTTAATCTGTGCTTTAGGTACCCTTTTCTCGCTAGATGGGCGATAGGCGCGCCAAGCGTGGTAACCCTGGCTATTCTGCGTAGTTTCTCTCAAAGCTTTCACTTCCGCGAGACACGCAAAAACGCGCCAAGTAAGGTCCCAAAGCGTTTTCACCGGGAAAAAGACAGGGTTGCCAGAGAATTAAAGCAAAAAAATACTACGCTTCCTCTAAAAAAAATATTACAAAATACTACTGTTTCCAAACGTTGCCAAAATCAATGTGTCTGAAATGCGAAATCTATTAAAATGAAAAAAAAAAAAAATCCGCCAAATCTTTTAATTAAGTCATTAGAATATTGGAAACAGGGTTGCCGGAAAAAATACTACGCTCCTTATTTGGGCCGAAAAAATACAACCGTAGTATCAAAAATACTACGTCTGGCAACGCTGGAAAAAGAACGAAACAAAAATAAGTATGAACACGTAACCATGGTAACAACATGAAAAGTTGATTTCCGTAGATAAAATAATTCATTTCATCTCTCTTTTCAAACAAATTTTATCCTCGAGCTATTACAGTTAGAATCGTTTGGCTTGCTTTACTGAAGGTAAGCCTTGAATTCCGGGATTCTTAAAACAATTGTTACAGCTCTCCTGATGATCGTAGAAACTTCGAAAAAATATCATTTTGTGCAGAAAATTTCAAGCTTTCGAATGACATATGACTTGAAAATGTGTATGAAATATTTCTTCCCTATTTTATCGAATTTCCGCTTAGAATTCGAATAGAAAAAGAACGAAATGGAATTTTTGAAAAATCGCTTCGAGGTGCAAAACTACATGCTACAAACTAATTTTGTGCCAAGTGGCATGAAAATCGACCGAACGGTTTTGGCGCTACGCGCGTAACAGACAGACAGACAGACAGACCCACCTTCAGCTTTATTATTAGTAGAGAAAACATATAAAGAAATTTAGTTGAATACTTGGTTATAAGTTGAATATTAAGTTTAGCCAAACACTTAGGAGTACAGTATATTAGGATTACTAAGTTTTACAGAATGTCTAAATATTCAGTTGCTAAATAATACTATTCCTACTCTAAGGGCCCTGCTCCACATCAGCGTAAAACGCGACCGAAACCGAAGGCAGAAACCGAAAATCCGGGTACTTTCCATAGGAACACTATGTAATCCATTTTACGTTTCTGCTTTATTTTTCTGCTTTACGTCAATGTGGAGCAGGGCCCTTACTGCTTCCAAGATATATATTCTTTTTGACTTACTATCAGAATGCAAATATGAATACATTATTTTTTCGTATTCTTAATTTGTGATTGGGGAAATTAGAATCGATTATTAATATGTATTAACTATGCAGAAAATGCATGCTAACTGACTGAACTTTTTAAATGTTAAGGGAGAAAAAACTGCAAAATGTTAGTGCATATGCATTAAACACAAATTTTTGATATTTAAACCCTTATTAATTAAAATATTTGCTAATTACATACTACAGTTAAAATTTATCATAATATATGACATCTTTTACTAGTCCATACTTCATGTGTTTTTTCAGCAAGCTCTCATTCACAAACAAGGGTTTTTGATGCTGGGGAGATATTGAGTTTATGCATATACCCATATCAGGTTAAAAACCACTTTCTGAGATCAAAAACCCAACCTGTTATCTGGGACTCCCACCCCCATAAAACTCATACAACTTTATCATTCTTATTTTAAGCCGAAACCCCGTGCAAGGGCCTGGCCACTAGTTCTCGACTAATCTTGACATGGCCTTGTGTAAGACCTATCAATTGCTTGTGTTATATTTATGACAATTGAAGAAAAGCAACTTTCAGTTAACCATATTTGTTGAAGAATCACATTGTGATATATCTACGTACTTTTTGCATCAATGTAGTACGGAGAGTATGTGGAAATAATACAGGTCGTCATTTAAGTAATTTGAATTTCTATATTACCTTTTCTTCATTTTCCATGCAAATTTGCAAGAATACAGTCGAACCTTGTTAATTCGCATACGCTTAAAAAGAATTGCCGCTAACTACATTTCTGATCCATGTCCTGTTGTGGTCCGGATAAGCTGAACTACAGTTATTGAGACGACTTGATTAAAAAGGTCCCTTGCAGTTGAGTTTACAAGGTTTGACTGTAATGACAAAAGTATGATATTGTCAAAATTCACTTGAGTTAAATAATAATAGTTTTGAGCAATTTTTTTGTTAAATGGAAAAACATATAGAATTTATTCTTCAGCTTAATTGTGCTACTATAACTCTTCTGCCAATAGATGAGGCAATCATATATTTGTAAGAAGTGTGTGTGTGTATTGACTGAGCTTGAATATTTTAAACAATATAGTATGATAAATACCAAAGTTGTGTAGAATGTAATGTCTAAGTAATGTAAATAAATGTATTATGGTGGGAATTTTTCAAAGCCATCTGTTTCTTTTGTGAATTTATTTTTTCTTCAACTATGCTATAAATATTAGGGTCCAGGGGTGATTGGGTTCCGGTATTTTACCGGATCTCCGGTATTTCCATGATCGATTCTGGTATTTTCATGTTCGAAAATACCGGAAATAAAATTTTTTTAGTTATGCTTTTATCTTCCCACCTCCGGATTTTTTTTCTTTTTTGAATTTCCGATGATTATACCGATAATTAGGGATGCACCGATTAATCGGCAATACCGATTAATCGGCCATAATCGGCCACCTTACCGATTATTAATAATCGGCAAAATCTTGCCGATTAATCGGCAAAAAAAATATTTTTTTAATATTACTTTTTAAAGTATACCTTCACCAAGAATCTATGATAAACAGTTGTGTAACAGTAAATAAATGTAATTTTCTAGAATAACATGCAGTATGAAAGTGAACAAAGTAGAAACAAAATAAATACTCCATACAACGCGTAAAACTGATTGGAAAAAAAAAGGATGATTGGAAAAAAATTTTGACAACATTGCAGCATTTTTGCAATATTGTCAAAATGTGTGTCATTACTTTTCTCCTTAGCTTAATGCTTTTAGATACGCTCTAATTTTCAAAGAATTAAAGACTTGAAATAAATAGCAACTTATAATTGAAAAATTAATTTTAAATTAAGAAGTCCCCTAAATTATAGTGCTCACCACACACACAGCTCCCCCCCCCCCTATTTTTTAAAAATAGTTTTCATATCTAGGCTCTTAATGCTATTTTATTCACAAAAATATTATGATTGGTTCAAAGAAATTTGACAAACTTTTGATATTATGAATTTTTAGAAAATTAGAAAAATGGAGAAAAACAAATCTTCTCTCATTAAGAAATAAGTAGCTATTTCTGAAATCCGAATTGCAAAAGAAAGGGGGAAAACAGTGAGGGCGAGTTCTGTAATATTAAAAAAAAAATAATCTTAATAAATAATCGGCTCTACCGATTAATCGGCCGATTATCATTAGCCGATTAATCGGTAATCGGTAATCGGCCAATTTGCTTATCGGTGCATCCCTACCGATAATTATTAATAATATTCATCAAAGAAAAATTAAGATGAAAATTCTAATTGTTTTTTTACCTTACTGAATTATTTTATTTGCATCCGATATGAGAATCAAATTTTTCTCACTTTTTGAACTTTTGATGCTTTGATGCTTATTACCCTTAGTTACGAGACGAACAAATGAAATGCAACAAAATGTAACAAATGCAACTTTCATTACTTTATAAATGCTTTCGCACAACAAACAGTAATTCTGTTAGACTTTTGCTTTCTCCTTGAAATATTTTTTTGGAGATAATTGCTTATCACCCCCCCCCCCCCGTCTCAAAAGTAACTTTATTACTCATTTACAATTAATTAAATGCATGTACAATATTTTGACTAAAAACTTTGAATATATGAAATGTGTTAGTTTATGAAAGGAAATTAATTATTATGTATGTTTAATTATAAAATTAGGTGTGATTAAGTAATAGGGGCCTTGGTTTAAAAAAAACACCCCCCCCCCCCCAACTTTTCCTTTAAAACTTTCAGGTATTTTTTATGAACTTACAATCACCCCTGTTAGGGTCATATTTAACATTCCACTGTTTATAAAACTAAGCATGAATTTAAATTCAAACAAGGTTCATCTCCTTTGTAATATACTGCTTTAAATATGATATGTGTTTAAATTTTTGGAAATGTGTGAGCAGCAGTCTCAACCAAAATCGTAGCTTAAACATTTAGGAGGTTTCTTTCTTTTATGCCCAAATGCTCTTACTAATTTTTGATATGAATTTCCAAATTATAGTCACTTACATGTTTGTAATACGACTTTTATGGGCATTCATTTTAAAGAAAACGAATGTTGCAGCACCTGAAGGAAAAGTAAATTTTTCAATTTTTAGTGTAAATGAAGAAATTTTCCTGTTCAAGAGGATGTGGTTTTACTCCTCTAAAACCACCCTTTGTTAATGGTTTTAGTCTAAACTAGACATTTTTTGTTGGCTATTGATTGAGTAAGATGGTATTAAAAAAAAGAAAGAAATTATCTCTCCATTTTATCTCTATTTTAATTGTTTCTTTTCTTGGCGCTAGTTTATTATGCAATGTGCCTTCAGCTTTTTAAAATTAAGGTCAGTACCAGTTTACGAAGTTCTTGACCAAGACTGCCAGTTGTTGCCAAGGACTTCAGCTAGCTTCCCCCTAGATCCGGCACTGATTGAGTTAGAAACAGTCCATTAAAAATGCCTTTCTGGACTATCTAAAAATTAGCAAAACGATGGATTTTTATTATAGGCACTGCATAGAAAATGCGAAAACAGATTTTTTTTTTTTTTTTTACAATCTATTGCTGCATACTTCAGCAAATCACTCAAAATTTAGCCAAATAGGCCGGATTCGAATTTCAGACTACATTTTTGTTCGTTTTAGGAAACATTCCAGAGCTACTTTTGAAAATGCAGCTTAAAGTTTAGAACTAGACGTTGATTTTTTTTAAACATTTATTGTTATTTATTATATTATATTTAGAGGCTATTCAGAAATTTCTCTTAAATTGTTTTTTTTTTTTGTGATTTTTGAATAAACTAATGTACATCATTGCAGATGATTTGTTTGCAATTGAGTACTTCTAACTTTTAAGAAATCTTTTCCAAAATTATTCAACTTTTGTATTACTACCAACTTCTGTGCTGTCAATAGTTTTCAAATGCATTTTACTTATGTGTATTTCTGAGATCACTTTTTATGTATGAGAATTTTTTAAAACCTGCTCTGTATCAAGAAGCAAATATTTAACTTTGAATTATGAAAAAAGTACATAATGTTCTATCTAAATTTTCACTTTTAGTATTTTTCTAAATTAAAAATGAAGGAACAGGAAGGGGTAGCAAAGTCTATAACTCAGATTTATTTGAATTTACTGGCTTTAAGTTCAATTCACTGTAAATTTCTGCTAATAATGTTTAATTATTATAATGTTTTTCTTTGTTTTCTAGATGAACTTGATGAAATCAATTCGTGAAAGCATTCTTGAAGATAGATTTCCTCAGTTCATAAAAGATTTCATGTTGAAAACGTTTCCATCCAAAGAGTATCCTGTGTGGGCTGTGGATGCTTTAAAATCTGTTAACATAATTTTATGAAGATTTTATATTTTAAGAGATATCGTTATCCTATTTTGTATAGAAATAAATATATTTTTCTATTAGTCAAGTCTATTTTTGTCAATGTTTGTCTTGAGAATGAGCTTGTTGATAAGTTTAAATCATAATTAATGATAAAACTATACAAGGAAAGAATACATCTCTAATTTTATTTATTGAAATAAGTAGAATGAGCTTTCTTTTGATTATAAAAAGCATGTTGTATACAGTTAAGTTGATGTTTATAATAAAACCAACTGATATGATCAAATATTACATTAGTAGAAATTAGCTGCCATTTGCATTTCATCCACATTATAATTAGAGATGGCGCGAAGCGAAGAGAATCATTGCAGTTTAGTCGAAGTGCCAAATAGCAAAGCTTCTGCTAATTAATGGCCGAAGCTTCGGCTGTTACACATATTGAAGTTTTATTTAACATTGAATGTATTAATAAATGCATACAATATGATACTATTCTCCATTTGTACTAATATTCCTAGTTTTATAGAGCCTTTTTAGCTTACTGTCTCATTTTTAAATTAATTTCTCTAGTTAAAAGTATTTGTTTTTGCTTTTTACTGGTAGTACCAGAAAAGAAGACAGTTCTTTTTTTTTTTTTTTGTAAAATAAGCAATATGAAGCATTATTTGGAATATGAAAAAAAATCTTTCACAGTTAAATTGATGCTAATAATAAAACCAACTGATATGATCAAATATTAAATCATAGAATAATTTAACTGGAAATTAGCTGCTATATAAATTATGTAGTTATACTGTGTATGTAATATATATCTAAATTTCCTTCATTTAAAATTTTTGAAGTTGAATTCGAAAGAGGCACGCGCAGGTATTCTTCCTTACTTATCATTCGGCCTATAAATTTTAAATAAAAATATTTAATACATGTAGTTTTGGAAATGTTTACTTCAAAAGGAATTAAATTGAAAATAAGCTTTTTAATTGAAGTAACAAATAAAATCGAAACTTAATATCTTTCATCTAAAGTGGATGTGCAAGGAATGGGAATTGTCTTCATATTTGGCTTAATAAAAAGTAAATAAAATTTCAGCTTGAATTTATTTTTTGTTAATTCTCAGGATGTTTTATAATCCTGGACTCATTAATATCTTCATCAATATCTAGAAAATGGGTTAAATTTTGTCAACTTGATAAATTTAAGAAAAACTGAAATTTTATACCTACATTTTTATTAAATAAAATGTGACTTCAAAAAAATCCTGGCCTGGTAAATATTAAAAATTGGCATTTTTATATCTGAGTGTCAACACTAGAAAGGTGTAAGAAAGTCATATTTCACTAACTTCATTTTAAAGCAACTAAAGTTGTTCATATAATTAATTATTAAATGTAATTTAATTTAAATTATTTATATATTTCAAGTTAAAATATAATGTACTCTTAATTATTGAACAGTTTCTGATTCCAAGGGTTCAGTACACACAATCAGTTTATTTAAACATACATTTCTTCTATGTTTCATTATGTTTATGATAGTGTATAGCTTAAAGGACAATATTTTAAGTAAATGTAATTGTAAAATGAAAGTTTACAACATAAATTATTATAGGCCAAAGAGGCCGTATCAAATCTCATGCTTCGGCCAGATCCGAAATCTTCGGTGAAATGGCCGAAGCTTCGGCCAATCTCTAGAATAAATAATCAAAAAATATCATGGATAAATTGTAATTGACATTAAATTTTTACTATGGTTACATTAACCATTGCTTATGGTTAATATGGTTTGGGGAAGTAAATAAGAGTTAATTAACAACATCCGAAATCCAAAATCCTCAATTTTTTTTCTAAGATTAAATCTTGAAACAGTCCTAGAAATTAAAGAAATATGGTTTGGTACTTAAAAGAATCCCCCCCCCCCCCTCTTTTTTTTGCAGCACTGTTTGAACTTAAGAATAATTTCTGTAACACTCATGCCCAAGTTTGTTGCAAAAGTTGTACATCATGAAGCTGTTTAATTTTTAAATAGAAGAGGCTTTTTCGGTTTTGTTGATTTCTTACTATACTGCCTAAAGTCAGGATTCATTGATGATAATAGTGTGGAAATCGAGTAAAGTATTGTTTTTGTTAGCTAGAAAATAGTTCTTAATATTTATAACTGTAATCATTTGAACTAACGAACATCGTATTTACATTTAAAAGAAAATCGTTCTGAATATCGTTCAGTATTTTAGTTCAAAATTAGATTTCACACCCTTTTTTTAGAACATCAGACTTTTGTACATATTTTATTCTGATGTCGGCAGCCAAAGTGAGATGTAAAGTGTTTATACTGCGTGTGTTGGGCGGGGTCAAAGTCTCGGATGAATGTAAGCAATATTAAGGCAATACAGAATAGCGAATTCCTTTTTTTTTTTAACAAAAACTCGAAAATTCGATGAGGTGACGACTCCTCCCAGCATTTAAGGAATAAATTAGATCAATGCGCTTCACTGACGTATATATGTACTTTTTCATAATTAATAGATTTACTTCTGATGTGAATTTTTTTCTTACTCATTCAAAATTTTTGTAGGAAAGTTTGAATTACCTACTATAACCAGAGATGTAGCTAGCATTCATTCCTTTTTTTTTTTTCAGTTCGTAAAAATACTCCTCGATATTCTTTTAGGAGCGAATTTCACTTTGGAGGAGTGAAGTATACGAACGAACACACTAAAGACAATACTTTTTTTAAGGAGTAGATGAATGCGATATGATATTCCTTTATGAAACATTTTCGAAATTGATTTTGAAGTCAAAAGTATACAAGAGTTCAACGAATAATTCTTCTGAATTTAAAAAAAAAAAAGTGAAAATCCAAAAAGTGCATTTGGAGACTATATTTTATAACATCATGAAAGTTGATGCAGTTTAGGACTCTCGCCGGAAGTGCTTCGGGATTGAAACCCCCCCCCCCCCTCCTCGAAAATAAAAAGCGCAACTGTAGGCAATCTTTGAGGACGTAAAGGGAATAAACTAGAGCTCACAAATTCTCCGCTGGTATTTTTCCGAAATTTATGTCCTAAAATACAGTTGCAGGCTATCTTGGATGCCCCTCCCCCCTATATATGCTTTAAAATAATTGTTTATTATTATTTTTTTAATGTTTATTTGTTTACTCTTTTAACTTTACTATATATATTTTTTGTGTGTGGTAGTGCCAAACTTGAGTTTTCCCCCGGGAGGGCAATGGACCTCCTCCGGGAGGCACTGCCCTCCCGGAGAGATGCATAACAGAAACACTGTAGGGAAGGGTAATTGGACTTGAGTTAACTTGAGCAACTTTCATTGTAGTTATGCAAAAGTATTCCAACTGAAATCTTCTCCAATGATGTGTCCCTTTTTCACAGAACTTCCTAAAAAGAAGTAAACTTGTTGCTAGTCAATATCATAGATCAACTTATCAAAGCCACACTATAAAGTGAGTTACTTTGTTATTATTGCTCTCGCCTTTAATCTCTAACTTTTCTTCTATTTGTTTTTCTATGCGTTTTAGCAAGTGAAATGTTCAATTTCCGTATCGTCCTGGTCCTTTTTTTTTACACAGAAGCCATGAGCTTCGACATACATGAGGACTGCGTACTATGCGCGTTGCCTCCTGACAAACACAAGACAGATTTACGGCACAGAGAGGTTGAAATAACAACCATGGACAGGGAGGGACTCGAACCTACGACCACTTGCTTACGAGGAGGATACTCTACCTCTAGGGAGGCCGCCGTGCCCCCCCCCCTGGTCCTATTATAATCATGGCTGTGGACGCGGTTTTATGAAATAAAATGTATTACTTCATAGAATGAAAATGTATCGTAAACTTCTTTGCCGTCGTTTTCGACCAGTCACGTGAACGAGATCGTATCCAATTCACTAGTTTGGTGTTAAATTCGTCACGTGACAAAGTCGAAAGTAACAACGAAGTTAATACAAGGCATCGGAAAATCGAATCGAATTGATACTGAAAATAAATTTGGTAATTTTTAAAAGAAATAGTAACAACTCTTAAATGAACTAGGGATGAGATAACTTAGATTTCATAATTATACATGAACCTGCATTGTACGTAGGAGAAGAAGATATCGAATAGTCAGACAAAATGTTAGTTTTCTCATCATGCGCACGTCTTTAAATTTTTAACTTCTTTCAACTTGTTTTTCAACGCGTTTTAGCGACGGAAAAGTTCCATCTTCGTATGCTCTTGTTCGAATTTATTTATTATTTGAGTACGATTTTATGGAACAAAAACTTCCGTTTATTGCTGTTAGAACATTGATGTTGAGAGTTAATGTGTGTGGTTTTCAAGCGCGCAAAAGTAAAAATTTTTAGTTGTCTAGTTTTCCGATCAAAACATTAAAGAATTACAAAAAATGACAAATATCTGTCCCCGACCTTGTAGCCGTCTGGCTACTGCGGCTGTTTTCATCACCGCTGGTGTCGTACAGTTTATGGTTGGAATAATTCTTTTGAAGTCAAAATATGTCTACTTATTGTCAGGACCCGATTTTTGGACAGCTTCCTCGGTAAGTGTTTTCTATTTTTAAAAATATGCGAAGTTTGTTATGAAAAATTTAAATCAATGGTTTTTTGTTCCTTTCAAGTGGGCCCATGGAGGAGGAAGGAAGGCCACGGTTGGTCCCTTGTCAGTTTGGTCTTTGCCACCCCCCCTCACCCATTTACCTTATAAAAGTTATACTACCCGAATCTGAACTGTGCCCCTAGTTTCCATGTAGGCTGACGTGGCCTTTCGTCGGCCCTGAGGCGAGGGGGCTTAAGCCCCCTTATTACAACTGCAATTTTTTAAGATAAAGTTTGTGCATAAGTATCAACTTTTCAACAAAAACCATCAGTGACTGGCTGTTGTAAAAAAATATGAACTTAATCATTTTATGTTTAAATATAATTGAATCGTTTATTTCGAAAAGGTAACATCTCTATTTTGATCTCCTCTGTCTCTTTAGAAAATTAAACAGCGCACGGTTATATTTTTGAATGTCATAATCAATGAAAAAATGCCTTTAGTTAAGTACACAATTACTGCAATAATTTACCAAATAACCATTGATTATGACATTCAAAAATATAACCGTGCGCTGTTTAATTTTCTAAAGAGACAGAGGAGATCAAAACAGAGATGTTACCTTTTCGAAATAAACGATTCAATTTTATTCTGCACTGAATGTGCTTCCAGAATGTTTGAAAATGCACGTTAGATAACAGATTTGTATTTTACTGAAAATTAAAATATGAATCTCCTTTGCATCCATTTGGAAGCATAATATTCCTAAGTGCCACTAATTGTTGTAAAACAAACAGCATGTCCGAGATCATAATAAAGAAAACTGATTGAAATCCCTATTAAAATAAGGACTAATTCCTTAATAGTGCCCTTTGTAATTGGAATCCGAAAAAATCTCATCAGAAACTGGTAAAATGGAAATTAGTTGACAAAGTTTTAAGACATTTCTTCAAATTAAGACTTAAAGCTAACGAATTTCTTTTCGCCCCCCCCCCCTCCTCAAATATTATACATACGGGGCCTATGGTTCCTTTGTGTTTCTAAGGGTACGCGTTGATAGGATTTAATTTTACTGAACCCTTCACTCTCTGAAATGAATTTCCCACTTTCGGGGATTCTTCAATTCTTTGACATATTTCGTTATTTATGATAATTTTTTCTTATTGGGTCAAAAACTCATGCTCAAATCTCAGAAAATTTTCTGAAAGTTGACCCAAAGTTTACTCAAAGTGGAGTCGGAAACTTTTTTACGAAGTCATTTCTTCAAATACGACGAAAATTTCGTGAAATTTCAGGGTGCATTTTTGGAATGTTGCTATTTGTTGCGTAGGAGGTGAGAAAACTGTTCTAATATGTTCAATTTATTCTCTTAGCTGTTTTGAATGGCTACTACCCTAGAATTAGTTTACGTTACGGTTTCCCGAGAAGATGTTGAGATCTACAAGTTACATCATGAAAGTATTATTTAACGGGAAGATTAGTTAACTTTCGCGTAGTAAAAGATGGATTATTATAAATAAGTTTTTGGTACTAGAAATCATAGTTAAAGCAATGTTTAAAATAGTTATTCTTTTAAAATGTAGTTGGATTTAGTTTTTGTGTTGGAATTCAGCAGGTTAATCTAGGTTTTACAATCTGATTATTTTACTCGTACTTGACATAAGAGATAAAATTTAGTTGGAGAATCTACTTCTTTACAAAGCTCTTAGAAACCGTAGAAAGAAATCTATCACCATTGATGAAAAAATAGCAGCTTTAATTTATGACAATAACTAGTTCTTAAAGTATGGTGTTGAAATACTCCAGTCATTTCTCTAAATGGCGGGTCCACTGGAAGAACTATTTACGTTCACTTTTTTATGAAATTTTTTAAGCCATTCTTTTTAAATCTGTTAATTTTTAATAATCTAATATTTGTAATTAAATATTTTTACATGTTATTAACAATATTTTTAACATTTATTTCCCTTTGAAATTATGTCGTAAGTATGTTTACATTTTCGTTTTATGAGAAGATTGAACCTATGCCGCTTTTTCTGTGACGCCTACAAATGCATCAGTACAGTATTGATACATTTGTATGAGTTTGCTAAACGGTACTCCAACAACCAAAGGTTATTAAAATGGTGATTTTTTTATGCAATGTAATTCCGACTCTTTTTGTTCATTCTGCGCGCAAAAAATAAAACACCAGACCTTTTACCCTCGTTATTTGTTAAGGTTCAAAACTGAACTAATGAGGAAAAAATTTTGAATCTTTTTTCGTTTTCGAGTATAAAATATTCTCTTAATATTTACGTTCGAAATGTTCTTTCAATTCAAGAGTGCCCACATTGCAGTTGGTGAAAAAACTACTTATCAAGGGATCTATTTTTTGCTTTTTTTTTTTTTTTTTTTGCAACTCTATTAAAAATTATGAAAATGAAAAGATTTAGGCTGTAAGAAAAGTGATCGAACTATTTGGATGAATAGTATGAGTGTTGAGTGATTTTTCTCACTGTTCAAACAAAAACAACTGAAATGTATGACATTTTTTCAAAACTTCTCCAATGCTAGTTTTTTAATTTAATTTTTTAGCTATAAATCAAACCGTGTAGTTTTTTTTCCCAACGTATGTACTTTTATTCAATGTCCTTTCCAATACTTAAAATCACAATTAAAAACATTTCATTTTGACTACTCTGATTTGTAATTAAATTAGATTCATTTGGACTGTTTTTGCGTAAGGATCTTTCTTTTTAAATATAACTTTAAGGTCAAATTTCAGTATGAATTTTATGTTGATTTTTTACTTACTGACAGATGCTCCTATCCCCGTTAACTAAAAAAGAAAAATAATTTTAAGTTATTAGGATTTCAAGTTTCAAATGACTTTAGTGTTTACTATTTTAGCGGTTTCTTAAAATTGAAAAATATAATAGATGATTTGTAGTGTCGAAATTAAAAATTTTAGAAGTTCACAAGTTAAAAAAAATAAAAGGAAAACAGATGGGGGAAAGGGGTGCAAGGAAGGGCAGAAAGATAATGTTTCACACACCTACTTACTAGAGAAACAGCTAATAACATAAAATGTTTAAAATGGTTGAAATTGAAATATTGTTTTTATACTGTGTTTCAATAAGATTTTTTTTAATGAAGTATTCTGACATTCAAACTCGAAATTTATTTCGTAAGCTACATTTGAATAAGAGTACTTACTACATTTGTTGTTTTGTACTTTACATTATGTGTGCTTTATTACAGATTTGAGATTTTTTCTTAAATCAGAATCAGGGTGTAAAAAATCATTTGTTTAAGCGAGTGGCCCAACGTTTTTTTTCGTCTGTAGCCCCTTAGGCTAAAATCGATCTTGCGAGGCAGAACACATATATAATTAAAATTTAATTAAATATTTCTTAGATTACATGGAAACTGCGGAAAAGAAAGAAAATTACGAACAAAGAATTGTTATCACTGCGTGCTTATTCTGTTGATGCGAAATTTCCATCTGTAGTTTAGAAACCCAATTTTGACTTTGAATCTAAATTTAAAACAGTCGGTTTTTAGTTAGATTAAGATTGTTGATTGCGTTGTAAAGGGGCAGAAAAAAGTTTCGGATGCATAACATAACAATGGGAAACATGGACCGGCTTCGCAAACCACCTTTGGTTCGTGGGCCGTAAGTTGGTACTAATGGTTTACGCAGTCATTGTTGCACACAGTCACTGTTACACTTACATACGTGACTAGATCTATTAAGATACTTTAGGCATCGTCAAAAAAGTAACAAAATAAAAATAAAGTGAAATTGTTATTTTATAATTTTTATTAATAATCTCTTTTCGACTGTTCTTTTATGGATTCACTAAACACTATACCAGTAGTGCTCGACCTTTTTTTTCTTATTATGGAGGGTCACACCGCATATTAAGAGGACTCAAGGCAACCAGAACATACATTTAAAGAAGACCAAAGCCCCTGTCGAGTTAATTATGATATTTAAGAGATCAATTCGGGCTGTCCTCTTTGCTATGGCCTAAAATTTTTGATTTTAATGACACCAAAATCGGAGTCCCCACTGTCGACAAATCTCTTTGGTCCTCCCCATGGTCACTGTTCAAAAGGGACTGCTTTGAAAACCTTCATCTCAGCTCTATCATTTTTCATTCTCATAGGATAACCAGCGCAGCCCATCTCATTCTGCTTAAAATTTTAAAATGTCAACAAGTCAACATCTCTGAACAGTTTATCATGTTCAAACACTTTATAAAGTTTCACATTTCGTCATCAATTTCAGCTGTCATTGATTCCACCAAAAATAGTTAGTAGCACTTTTCTTTCAAGGATTGCCAACATTTTTTTTTCACCTTGCTGTCAATAACCATTTTTCAGATGCATATCGCACCCTTGCTACAAAAGTGCCACAACTCAAAAATTGTAATTTTTGAGTTATGACCATCATTAGACGTAGTTTACACGTCTCTACCAATATTCAAAAGAGGCAGAAGTTGCATTGAAAAATTAGCCGCCAGAGAGCAGTTATGGCGTTTTGTTATCAAGATGAATAGGACCCCTTCCCCTGAAATGCCATATCTTGAGTTGTCGTCCAGCCGTCGTAGAGTAACGTGCATAACTAACGATCATAGTTTGAGATGTATCGGTCTTCATATTGACAAATTCAAAAATACTAAAATATGCGCAGTCAGCCCGGGAACAGTTTTTGCAATTCCTGGAAAACGTAGTTTTTTGAGTTGTGGCACTTTTGTAGCAAGGGTGCAATATGTTAATGCTGGTCTTAGGAGAGTTTTGTATAAAAAAATTTTGCTCTTCCTTACATCAGGTGGAATTGTAATTGGTATCTAAGACAAAAAAAGGCAGCGAAACACTGATATACATTTAAATTTAATCTAGAGAAAACAGGAAAGCCTGGAAAGAGAAAAGGAAAAAATTACAAACTATAAGTTGTAATTGTCATTATTACTACATGTTTATTCTATTGATACGAATTTTCCATCTGCTTACTTGAAACCAATTTTTGACTATTTGGATCTGAATTTGCAATAATCATTTTCAATACTAGATGAAGATGATCGGTTGTTCGAGGGTTTCAGAACATCGATTCGTCATATTGAACTAATTGGCCACGTGGATCAGCTTTACGGGCTCTATATGGTCCTTGGATCGTAGATTGGACACAATTGCTATGCATTGAACATACTTTTTTCCACTACCACTGGAAAATTTTCAAATTGTGGGCTTGGGTTCATGCACCCTGATACACTGTCCTTTATCTTCTGTTTTGAGGAGTAAAATTTCCCATAGAACATTTTCATTTTCAGAACATCGTTGTTGGAAGTCTGCTTGGAATTTCCGCCAGTGTTTGGCCACGGTTGAGAGGAGGAAGATCTTCTGCAAAGTATGCAGTCAGGGTGAGTTTCGTAATAAAACAATTTCTTAAAAATATGCAAATAATTCAAATGACTCATAAACTGATTGAGCATTCAATTTTCAAGTATCTTCTTTAAAAACCAAGAGTAAATTTGACCAGTTCGATTTTTTGTTTTGAAATTGTAGTGCAAAAATGCTGTGGATATAATTATGAACATTTGGAGACAAGCGTGCAGAATAATTAATTGCCATGTCTGAACTATTCGAAATGTTTTAGAACTCTAAGAAAGTTTTCTGATAAGTCAAGTTTGGCTCGCGTGCAGACGTGCAGTATGATAAACATTCAGGGCTCTTTGAATTTAATGTTTGTGAAATCATCAAAAGAGTGTTTATATTCTGATGATTAAAATCTACACATAAAAACACCTTTATTAAAATGTTTTATTTTGCTAATTTTGAGGGAATATATTAGTGGATGCATATTTCGGAAATATTTTAGGGCAGTGCATATTTTCTGTTGAATGCAAAATTTTATTTATTTCTAACTGTTACCGAGACTTTTGATATGTTGGACCTTGTAATTTCTTGAATATTTTCTTTCTGTTCCATAATTTAGCACACCCAGGATGGTTTCGTGGGAGGGGCTAGAAATTTCGTGGGAAGCTACAAAATGAATTTGAAGGTAAAATTAATTCACCCTTCCTCCGAAAAAATGTCTACAATACTACAGCACATTGCAAGCGCCAAAAAACACAATGGCGACGTCATGCAGTAATCAAAGGTTGGCAGTTAGAGAGATCTACCCCGAAAATGTTTCTAAATTGAAGTTTTAAAAATGTGTTAAGATGATGGGGGGGGGGTGTAAGGCCCCTTTAAGAACGTTGCTGAATTAAAACTAATTTCCTGCTTTTTTATTTTAATTTCAGGTCAATTTTTCTGAGCTTCCTTGAAAGTTTCCGAACTTGAAGTTTAAAACGCATTTTAGGTTATTTTATGTGATGTCAAGTGAATGAGGGAGGTTGTTAACCCTCCGAACATTTTTCGGCCTTAAACTTCAAAAAACGTAATTGCGGGCTATCTTTGTTGACATAAGGAATGAGAAATGATGTAGTGAACCTTTTGAAAAATATTCAAAATTGAAATCTTCAATAAGACGCAATATTAGACCATTTTTTAGTGTGAGTTTAGGATTCTGGCGATTCTCCTCCCGAAATTTTACGTCATTGAAGTTTAAAACGCACTACTTGAGGCTTTTCTTGGGAGGTAGCAATCTAAGAAAAGGGAAACACGGGGGTTTCATTGTTCTCTCCTGAAATCTTTTGAAAATTTGAATTCAATTTCAGGCTATTTTTGGGGAGGGGAAAGATTTTTCATTCACGCGCCTACGGAAACCACCTCCAGCTTTCTGAAATTGAAGGCCTTAAAACGTATTTTTGGCTACTTTTGTTGACGTTAGACAAAGGGTCAGCGTTTGAGATTTTTCCAGAATTTTTCGATATTGAAGTTTTGGAAAAACTAATGTAGGCAAAACGCTAAATGTTAAGGTGTTTGGTTAGATGATGGGATAGTACTCTCCATAAGGTTTCTAAATGAAAAGTTTAAAAATACGCTTTTAATTTATGTTTGGTGATATTAGGTCATAGGGTTCTGGGGGCCCTTCTCAAGAATTTTCAGACGTAAGACTCTAAAACCACAACTTTAAACTATTTTTGGTGATTCTAACTGTAGGAGAGATTCGAGAGCTTTTCCTCTTAAAACAGACTTCAAAAGTTTTTTTAAGGTGGAAGGCAAAAAAAGAAAAAAAAAAAAAAAACGGAAGTTCCCTACTAAAATACTTTGAAGTTGCAGTCTCCAAAACTCATTTTAGACCAAATTTAGCCATGTTAGTTTAGGAGAAACGGAGAAGGTTAGTGGTCCTCCATCAGACATGTTTTGAACTTGAAGTCTTAGAAAAAAGATTTTAAATTCTTTATAAAGAAATTAGGAACGGGATTGGGCTTGGGTGATCTCTTCCGGAAAATTTCCAAAACTAAAAGGCCAAATAAAATACCCGCAATTTTAGGCTATTTTTGTTTTTTCAAGGAGGTTCTCTCATCTGCATACTCCTGGGAGGGGCCTAAGCCTCTTAGCCCCCCCCCCTCCCTGAGTGTGCCACTGCCAGGTTAAAATCAATAAATTAACGTTTGCCTTTGTGCGTTACACAAATAGCAATTGCTCCGCCAAAAGTACCAAAAAGTACAATTTGCAAATACATATTTTGGAGTTACAAAGAACTCTATTTTTAACCGACTTCGAAAAAGGAGGAGGTTCTCAATTCAAAGCGTATACTTTTTTTGTTTGTTCGCACATAACATCTGATCTACTGAACCGATTTTGACGATTTTTTTTAATCGATAGGAGATGGTGTAACTTAGGTACCATGTACTCATATGACGATATTTGTTCACTAGAAAAAAAGTTATGATCGAAAAACTAACATTTCATGTCATTTAAAACAATATGTGCTATCGTAAATCCTTACTTCAATGAGCGATCCGATGGTCAAGTGGTTATGCGCGTCAGGTTGAAGTTCCTGATGGAATGAGATTGAGTCCAGGTCTGCAAGGATTTTTTCGAACAGCTGCAGGTTTTTTTTTTTTTTTTGAATAATTTTAATGATTGTAATGTCCTTATGCAGGTACATCCCCCCATGGGGATCTACCCCATATTTTTTTATAGTACAAAATGACAGTTTTGGTCGGATCTTTGTTAAAATTGGCAATGGGGTCCTTAGATGCTGTAGAATTTTCTTATGGACGTTTGCGTCATTTTTGGGGGCTTTGAATCGATTGTGGCAATAAATGGTTTTTGATTTGCGGCACTTAAATTATTTTTTCAAAAATTATATACACAATCAATTATATTATGTTAATTTTCGTACCTTTATAAAATTCTGTATTTTATACCTTGCATTTACGTCAAATTTAAGGTAAAATTTCGTCAAAAATTCTGAAGATGATAAATATATGTTAAAAATTAAAGTAACTATTTTTTGTGATTTTCATATTGGTTGTGACCAAAAAACATCATTACAAACAAATACAATGTATCAAACCAGGGGTGTCCATCCCCCCCAAGCTCAATGGCGCAAATTCCCCCCCAAAATTTTTCACAACCCTCTTGTGCTTTTTATTTTTTATGTTTACCTCTCTTTTTATTTTATTTGTTTTTTAAAATGTTATTTTTTTAACTATTTATTTATTTTTTAAATATTATTTATTTATTTTTTTAAATATTATTTATTTAGTATTTTAAATATTATTTATTTATTTTTTATTTATTATTAATTTTCTAAAAGTACTAATTATGCGTGGAACAGAATCGCTTTTTTCCTCTTCCAGACGTTCCAAGCACACTCACTCACACACACAAAATAAATAAATAAATAATAATAATAAAGAAATTAAAGAACTAATTTAAATTAAAAATATTAATTAATGAATAATTTTTACTAAAAAAATCAGTAAATAATTTAAATAAATAAGTTAATAACTTAGTTTTAAAAAATCCCCCCCCCCCAAAAAAGTTTGATGGCGCAACTTGCGCCATAATCCCCCCCCCTGTGGGCACCCCTGTATCAAACACCATGAGTGTTGAGTTATTAGGCAAAATCTGCTGCGTAATATTTTTTTGCACTGCGAGGGGGGGGGGGCGGTATGAACGACCATTAAAGTGACACAAATTTTTAAAAAATAAGATTTTGATTTGTGGTGTTTGAAAAAAGCACTTAAAGAGTCAACTTTAGTTGAAAATTATTTTCCATGAAATGCAAAAACTTGCACCAATTTTCCAAGTCTTACTCTAACCCCTTCTCCCACAGTTCAAATTACTTACTTTTACTTTCAATTTTCAACCGACTTCAAAAAAGGAGGAGGTTCTCAATTCAAAGCGTATGTTTTTTTTTTTTTGTTTGTTTGTTTGTTCGCACATAACATCTGATCTAATGAACCGATTTGGACGATTTTTTTAAATCGATAGGAGATGGTTAACTTAGGTACCATGTATTCATATGACGATATTTGTTCACTAGAAAAAAAGTTATGACCGAAAAACTAAAATTTCATGTTATTTAAAACAATATGTGCTATCGTAAATCCTTACTTCAATCAGCGACCCGATGCTCAAGTGGTTAAACGCGTCGGGTTGATAGAATAGTCCTGATGGAATGAGATCGAGTCCAAGTCTGCAAGTTTTTTGAACAGCTGCATGGTTTTTTAACAATATTTTGATTATTTTAAGTGCATTTACACTAAAAAGAATGAAATAAAATATTTTTGGAAAAAAAAAAGAACCGACTTCAGTTGAAAATTGCTCTAAAAAGTAAAAAATAATTTTTTTCGTTGAACACCATCGAAACTACTTTTAAACATAAGTTTTGAAGTCGGCGCAAAAACAATGTATAGAATCATACGTAACTACAATTCAACTATAAATATAAATTTTAATGGACTCATTTCATTGATTACCACACATTCGTGTAATGGTACACATATTCTGCTTTTAATTTTCAATGGTTTCTCTGAAAAAATGTTGGCAAAATATGGTTAAATATCATTTTACCTATCGTTTTTGCGCCGACTTCAAAACTTATGTTTAAAAGTAGTTTCGATGGTGTTCAACGAAAAAAATTATTTTTTACTTTTTAGAGCAATTTTCAACTGAAGTCGGTTCTATTTTTTTTTCCAAAAATATTTTATTAATTCGAATAAATGAGTTTATAGGTGTAAAATATCCACCAAAAGCTTCTTGGATGTCTTTTTATCGAAACATGTATTTGGAATTTTATTGCTATTTATTCCTTTTAAACGCTTTTAACGTTTCGCACAAAGGCATTAGTTCGCGGTGTCTGTATCAAATGTTCTTAATTTAAATCCTCCATTACAAATTTTACTGGACATTGGGTGGTGCTATTCCCTCTCTCTCCCCAAATAAAGACTAAAAAATTCTAGTTAGAAGACAACCTTTTCTTCTGTTGATGCTATAATGTGGGGGAATGTGAGTCAAAGTGAAATAGGGGGGCAAAGTGAAATGGAAAAATATTTTCAGTTTGCAGCGCCATCTATCTAGCAATATTTTAGCAAAGTTCCTAGACATACAGTAAATTCCTGTCAACAAATATAGATCTAAAGATGAATGAAAAATATATACAAGTCCTTTTCAAAATTTGACCCACTTATTGTAATATTCATTTTTTTTTTTTCAAAAATATTTTTTGTTATGATACAATAATAAAAAAATTTTAATTGTCATTTTAAGTATTAGTTGAGATCTACTAGTGTTGAGTGTAATAGTTATTTCGTTTACATTAAGCAAATTTTGAGTTTAAATGTTCAATGTAATTTGTCAAGTGCACGCGGGGCAAAGTGGATGGGGCGAAGTGAAATAGTTAATTTCGTTTACTTATGCATTAATTTTTCAAATCACGTAAGCCTCTCTTTATTTATGAATTTATATTATTTTCCTTATTAATTCACTTATTTATTGATTCGTTCCCTGATTTTCGCATTCATTCTATATTTTATTCACTCATTTCTTTTTCTCACACATTAATGAGTTCATTTATTTGTTTATTTTTCATTAGTAAGTTATTTATTCGTTTATTTACACGTTCATTTGATGAAAATTACTGCTAATCATTTAATAAAAACATTTTCATCGTAAAAATATTGCATTTTTCACTTTGCCCCAAGATTTTTTAAGGTTGAAAATTTCTACCTTTTTTGAAGGTGCAAAATAACTGCCAAAAATGAAAAATAAAATTTCAACGCAAGTTGTCATCCAAAATACATTATTCAACCTTTATGTACAGTAATTTTCAGAGCAATTTCCAATGCGTTCATTTTAAAGTAGATCAGCTATCTTAACTATTTCACTTCGCCTCACATTCCCCTACTTATTGTTTGCAGTTTCGAGAAGCTTAGAAAGTAAACCAAAACTTTCCTTGAAAGCACCTTTGCCAGTTACTGTTGTTTTGAAAATGCTGTACAAATATAGCTGTACTTGAACCTGCGCTGCCAATGGGATATCCTGGAGAGTAAAGGAACACGTAGATATGAGCTGAGTAATGTAACTAAGAGTATTGTTTTTACATATCCCTCTTGGATTTAATATTTTGGTTTGCTTTCGATGGCTTTCAAAATCACGCATTTCATTGCAACATCCTGTATATAATAAAACCGTGAGATGGCACCTGTCAATCAAATGAGAAATCAAGTCCATTCCTTAAAATAGGTAAAGAAGGAAGAAATTAACGCATCATGCCATATTTATAAATTTAGCGGCGTTCTGGCGATCTGACAAGTTCTATTTACAGAAGAGGGAATAATTCTTTAACCATTTGAAGTTAAAAAAGAGACAACATTGCAGTAAACCATTCTAAATTTATCGTCTGCAAAATAAATTTTACTTCATTATTCCTTTATTTCAATACAAATTGCAGTAAATGGCTTGAGTGAACAAATTTGGCTCTTACTTTATTTTTTTGCTGGTTGAAGTTTGTTGATGTTTATTGTTTTTATTATCATTGTGAAGAATAATGTACGAAATTGCGATAACTAGAACCTTAAGTTTTTAGAATCAGTTGAATTTAAAAGAAAAAAATGCTCCAAATATATTTTTGAAAAGTGATAATTTATTATTGGAATGTAATTTGCAGCAGGTATTGAATTTAGTTGGCGAAAAAGTAAAAATGACAAGCACTACATTCTTTATTGCAACCCTAATTTGGCAAAATTTCAATTCAAATTAATTATTGGATTCGTTGCAGTCCTTGACCAATGGTATAGGGAACGGTGAAACGAAGACCCACCCACTTGCACAGACTATGAGCTGTCCAATGACAAATCTGCCTTGACCGAGCGAAATTAAAATGTTTTATCTCTTTGGATAATTTCTTAAATTGGATGACGTATTGACGATGAGCAAAGTGACATCTTTAAGTTTTACAACCAATACCAGAATTACGAATTCCATTCTTCTATTTTCATCTGCGTATCACCCCTTCATAAAAACGGGCAATTCTAAAAAAAAAAAGGAGTCAAGTGCCATCTCGTCAAAGCCACACTTCATTGATTGATCCACTTAAAATCTAATTCAAAATGTATATTGATTTCTCCTTTCTCCAGAGAAATGTTGTATCGGCGCTAATGCTCTCCGCTTTGGTGATAAATGCAACAACTGCTATATTGTTGATCCTTGGTGAAGGTAATACGCTGCTATCAATACAACTGGAGAGTAGTGGGAAAAACCAGGCTGCAACACTTGCTGGGGAAATTTTGGCCTATGGTAAGCAATAAAAGTATGTTTTCTTCCTAAATAATCATTTTTTTACTGAAGCTGGAGTTCAAAAACTTTCATTTTTAGAATTTTTTAGCCTCTTTTTAATGTTCTGCAAAACATTCACACAACTGTTTACATTTTTTTTTTTTTTTTTTGCTTTCGATAGTTTTATGATTAAAAAAAAAAAAAGCAGTAAAGCCTTTCAACTTGTGTTATTCTTTTATTTTTTAAGCTTTTGCTGCTTCTGTGTGCTCACCAATTCTCTGTGTTGTGATTGCCATTCTATTCCTGGCGGGAAACTGTTTCCAGTTGACTGATGGCATAGACAAAGGAAAATATGAAAGCCCCAGAAGCGTAAGTAATTTAAGTTGAAAGTCGTGATTCATTAATTATGAGTGATATCATAGAACCGTAGATTAATAGTTACACTTCTTATGTGAGTACAATAAAGTAGGTGCGATCATACTATTAGCCAAAATTTTTCTTTTCAACAGCATCAAGTAGTGCCATGAAAAATCTTTATTTGCTGGTATAAAATAGAAGTATTTATGTATTAAGAAGTTTCCAAAATTAAGAAATAATAATTATTAAATACATTTGAAATGAATTTAGACAATTTCAAAGTTTCCCTTCCATTTGGGATAATTTTGAGCTACGTAAGAAATGGGATGCTAAATAAATCATTTTTATAAAAGTAGTGCATCCTTAAAGTAGAAAATAAAATTCCTAAATGTTTAAAAACTGTAAATGTACATTACAGCACCATAAAATTGCTGTCCTTTATAAATTGCATAGAATATTGCAATTTAGGAAGAAAAATCTCAACAATTTCGAAAATGGCTTCCAGACTTATTAAACAATATGGATTGGGAATTTCCGCAAGAAACCGCAATTATTTCGGTGCTTTTAGTAATAGTGAGATTCAAGATCAAGGTCCTTAATCATTCTCAGTTTGCTTATTTTACATACCTGTAATGTACCATGTTTCATGTTTTCTAAATATATATTTGTTAATATTTGACCTTGTTATAGGCCATCGAGAAGGACATCTCCGACTCGTACAAGTGGGTGTACACTCCAGAAAAAGGAAACTACCAGGATTCTACCCCAGATTCTTCAAGATCCTTGTCTTCAGATGATTCTCCCTTACGTCCCAATCCCGATGAAGACGAATTTATTGATGCCCTGTATGCTTGTGCCCTTTATAAAATGGCGAAGGCAAAACGATCTAGATCTATGAGCGACGCCACCATGTATCGCCAACGGAAGCCTAAGTACTTGAGGAATTGTCGTAGCTACAAAAGTGCCAGAGTATCGTTTTCTGACCTGAATCAGAATACACTATATGGAAGCAATAAGTCAGAGTATCGTTCGAACAGGACATGCCCAGTCCCTCCTTTAAGAAGCAAGTGTAACGGTTTAACAGCTGGGAATTTGTCAAATCAGTGCACCACAGAGGTTCCGAGTACGAATGTCCGTGAATTTCAGAAGAGTTCAATTGAAGAGGACGTATTTTATGATTTGCCTCTTAATCTAGTTGTGAAGAAGGATCAGACTGAATTGAAAAGTCATGGTGCGAGAACCAGAGTGCCCAATCAACTAAAAGAAAGTAGTAGCTGTGCAGAAAGAAACGATACATGTTTTTCTGAAGTACTTGCAGAGGTTTATGATAATAACGGTATAAACTACGATCGAGGCATCGACCCTGATTCTAAGGTACGTTCAAAGACGTATTCTGTATATACGAATAATGGCATTGGCGCTCCAACCAGAAATGGTTTAAGTACGCAAGGAGAGAAATCTCTTTACTATGATGTAGCCAATCCATCTACAGCACAAAACCAAGAACAGCTTAGAACTGAAAATGTTTTACTCAATTGTTCTGACCTGGAAGCAGACTCGACTTTCGATGCCTCTAGAATATCGTTAGCTGGGGATCTGGTTCCGATAAGAGTAAACCGTTCCTCCTCTGTATCAAAATCCGTTCCGGTTTCTATTCCGGTAGTACCAGACTTTTACGAAATGAAACATATTAATGCATCTGAATTAAAACATGAGAGCTCAATGCCTGGCGATTCGAGTATGAAAAGTTCTGCAAGCATAGAAATGGAAAAATGTGCAGTAAAAGACATGGAATCAAGCAACGATAAAACATTGTCTTCATTTCAAATCGATTTGAGTCACCGGTGCCAGAAAGCTCCTTTTGACTGCACTAAAGTAAGTATGAGTTTCATAAGTAAAGCTGACAAGACAAGTTTTAATAAATGCATGAATTGTTTATCCGAAATTTTGATCAACAAAATGATCCCAGATATGTCCATTTCAACTCTGTGAAATATTTTAGCATACTGTTACTGCCAGTTAAGTTTGAAAACTAAACTATTTAGTTTCTGTGTTTTCATATTTATGATTTGAAAGCTTGCTAATTAACTGCACTATAAGATAGTTCAGGAAATTCATGCGTGGTACAGTACAGGACTCCTTTTGGAAACACAATATTACCATTTTGGATAGATGCAATAACGCTCTAAATCTACGAGTAAACAGAATTGCGAGCAAATACTGAACACCTTGGTAGCCAGCCCAGAGACGCCTTGAACTTGAATGTTCGGGATGGAGGAAACTCTCAATTTACCAAATGATAAAATAAGAGCAAGCAAAAAACATTTACCTATATCTATCCTATTCTACCTTTTTCTTGCCCACCTCTTAACTTCAATAGAAGTCTAATCTGCTGTGCTAACCACAAAAGTCGTATCTGCACGTTTTATCGAAAATGAGTTATTATTGTCACAAGGTGGTTCTTTGTCACTTATTTTATATAAATGCAATGTTTTATGATCATTTGAGAAAGGGAAGTATTTTTCTTCAAAATTCCGAAAAAGTACCTCTTGAATCAATTACATGGAGGCGTAAAACTTTAAGCAGCAATATCTCAGATCGTCTGCAGATACCACTTTTGAAGCTTATTGCGGCAGTATTATCCTGTTGTCTTGTGCTTGCTAGGCATGCAATTTGGGGTGCGCTGCTTCACTTTTCCAACTTTATCGTAAGTTGGTGTGAAGTCCGACGTTCACGGTACACACATGCCATAAGGACCCGTTTATAGGGTAGGCAACCATTCACAGCGCAACAACACATTCACAGAAAGGACTGGGAAAGAAGTGAGAAAGTACATCCATGAATGAGCCGGGATTCGAACATGAGACCTCCCCATCCGAGCCGGACTTCAGTGACTACTAGAGAAAGAATTTCCTGCTTTAAAATTCGACGGCATTTTAAACCATTTTAAATTGATCGATATTCTTGTTTTCTTCAGTAGAAGACTGGAAATTTATCATTTAAAATACATTATTATAATTCTGAAAATAAAACCAATGTGGATTAAAATTAGAAAAATTTAAAAATATATTTTAATAACCGTCAGTCATTAATGTCTTAAGTGGAAATTTTTTGAAGGGTAATTATACTCGAACTTTATTTAAAAAAAAAAAATGACATTACCAATGACTTGAGGGGGCTAGGTCCTCCTCTGCCCCTTTCCATGAGTGTGCATGCGCCTGGATAATGTTTAAGTTGAAAACAGTTTTAAAGTGGTACTACAAGAGAAATCAGTACTGAAGTATTTGAATTCACTAGACAAATGTAGTAGAGGTTCTGCAATTAAGATATATATCTAATATATTAAGATATATTATATATTAAGATATCATATATTAAGATATATGAAGTGACTACTAATAGTCACTTCATAGATGGCATACTATTTTTGCTAAAATTTGATTATATTTTACCATAAAATAATTTTTGTTCTAGTCAAATTTTATCAAGCGAAGCAGAAACCTAGAGAGCACGTCAAAGATGTCTCCCATGACACCCATACCCGAACATCATTCTGTAGAGATGAAATGCAAAAAGAATAAAATACCTTCGACCAAAACATCTGGATATGAATCATCCCCAGAGGGAAGCAACCGGACACCAACGGATTCTGAAGGCATGCTTAAAGATTTAGGCCATGAAGATTCGGAATCTGACGACATGAGTACACCAAAGAAATTGATCGAAATTCCGAATAGAGAAAGCACCCCGAAAAGAAAGAACAGTTCGCCAAGAAATGTATTCCGAAAATTTTGGTGAGTCTTGTATTTTGCATTATGTTATATTTGAGTGCTTTTAAGGCAGCGGTGCCCAACTTACGTTCCGTGGGCTGTATGAGGCCTGCATTTGGCTCGTTTTGTTCAATGTCGTGAAACGGAAGTCTATGTTCTAGAAACTTCCAAAACAAACAATCATTTTTATTTCATCTTAACACCGATTGTTGCTAATTTGGAGCCAAATAGTCAGAAGTTGGTCTTTAAAAGACAGTTGGGAACTATTTATCGACAAAATAAGCATGTAGTAATTTGATGAAAATTCCTGGTTTGTAATTTTCTTTATTTTTGTATGTTTTCCCTTTTTCATGTTGTCTAGAAAAAAAATTAACCTATTTAAAATTTATGTCCTCTTGCCCTCGAGATTCATCTTAAAAAGAAATACTTGAATTAAAAGAGGTTGGACTTCACTGGGTTAAAATAAGTAGTTTTGCATAACAGCCAGTATGCGTAACTGGTATGCGCTTATGGTATACATTACATAATTCTATGTGTCGTGTCCTGGCAGCGATGAAGGTCGGGACTAGGTCTCATGGCAATATTCATCAACCTAGTTAAAACGTATTTAAATACCCAAATTGCCGATTGAAACCTTCTGATTCGTTGAAGGCTTTTGATAGACTGTTCATTTATCTGACGGATGCTCAATTTGGCTGGTGAATTTGACCGTCAGAGGTCTTCATTCAGCCAGGCTTGCCACTTGCAAGTGAAATTTTCAACTCATTTCTAGACTAGAAATTAGGTTTAGATTATTGAGAAGGAATTAACCTTCAGAAGGAGGGTGGTAGGGTGCATTTCAAGAGTTGAATTCCTTTTTATATCTTCAGAACATAATTCGTTATAATAAAATGTTTTTATTTTCTCCGGACTAACGACAACATAATTTCGTTCATTAAGCTAGTATTAACTAACATTCACATTTCATTATAGCCTATCTTGCAAGTACATGTGATCTTTTATGTTACTTTGAAATGAAAAGGGGAGGGGGGTAACAAAGCAAGGCACTGCGACCAGTGGTTCTTACCTTGTTTTACAATGCACGCTATTTGGAAGATTTAAATGTGGTGCAATAATCACCAAGTCATTATTATAAAATCACGCATATTTTACATGAAATTAGTTTAATGCAGAGAGCATAATGAAAGCAACTAATACAGTATTTATAATTTTGAAACTACTATTTGTTATATTCGCATACAGCGTTTACTCACAAGACTGACTCTTTTATAGAATTTCGCACACAGCTTTCAAGTTTTCTTCTCTTTTTAATAGCTCCATGATTTTTACGGGAAGATTGCAACTAACGAACGTTGTAGACTTCTCTGATTGATTTTTAGGAAATTCTGTTCTTTAAAATTGAAACTTCTGTGTACATTTTTCATGCATCGCAGATAAAAATAAACGTCTCCTGCTTCAGGTCTTCTGCTGGAACGGAAGCCAAGCTGAATTTTTTGGATCAAATTGTTGACGACGACTCTTTGATTGGGCTTACTGAACAAGATTTGATTTTAAGACAACTTCGTAACCGCTCCTTAAGAAAGGTATGTCGCTTGAAATGTTACTATGAGCCAGAAAGAAATGCAAGCAATAACCTATAATTCTTTCATTCACTATATTCATAAACTGCGTGCAGTAATCTTAAATATTTTAGGTGCAGAACATTTTTGCGCAGAATCATTTTTACGAAATCCCATTGTTTTCAAACTTTGTTGCAGATCAGAATGATTTCGTCTTTAACTAAGAATGCGGTGTAATAGGTTATTTCAAAAAAAAAAAAAGAGAATTACTCTTTTTTTTTTGCGCCAATTACGTATTTTTGACTATACAGTGCCTGGAGGGGGGGGGGGGTAAGCCTGGTGGTCCCTTGCTCCACACGGCAACTTCTGGGGGCAGCACATTCACCCTATTTTTGGTTTTTATTGTTCAAGTTTGATATAAAAACTCGAAGGAAGATGGGTATGGGCGGCAGTTTTAAATTTCTGTCCCGGCTCGGAAAATCGTAGATATTACCGCGATGACACAGAATCACTTGATTTCTCGCTCTAACCTCACATTTATCAAGACATTAGATCTCGCTTAAATACTGATCAATTGATGATCCTTTCCAGTTAGTTTTTATTGGTAAAAATGTTAGATTTGATTGCCAGTATATTTTTTGATTCTTTGGCTGTGACTGATTATTCTATGTTCCTATATTTGACAAAGCAGACGGGACACGAAAGGTTTATAAGATAGCTGGCAGACATATAACTTAATTTGGATGATTATGTAAAGGGACATCGATGAAAAAATGGCATTTACGGCGATGCTATTTCTACCGCTAATTACTGTATAATGTATGCAATTGAAAGGCTAGTATGGCATTGTTATAAGCATCCAGGGAAAATATAATCATTAATTGCAAGAAAGTGTCTGCTTAAATTGGTTGTCGTAGCAGAAGAATACAAGAATATATATATTTTTTTTTTTGATACATAATTTTCAACAAATCCTTGCTGAGATAAGAGTTTCATTAAGGTGTCCGAGAGTGATCGACACATTTAAAAAGAATCATAGAAAAGCAACAAATTGTCGTTTAACCACTTCCCGTTCGCTGTATCAATACATTAATCTTTTTGGTAATTTTATAGCCGAATATGTCTGAATATGTTTTGTTGTACTAACGTTATCATTTATATATTAAAAAAATACTCATTAAAAAAAATCTTTAATGTGCATTGAACGCAATCTGTGCATTGTTTTTAAGCAAAAAACAAGTTAACTATTCGGCGGCCGAATAGCCGAATATTAGGCTTTGGTCAAATCCATATTTGTTGCATCCCTGATTCGTAATATGTCACGCTCACGAGTACTTCCTTTGCAAGCATTTCAGCTCAGGTTTATTCTGGGTGATGTATAAAAACTTTTAAAAAATCTCATCGAAATGTTTTTCTTAGATTGTGGAGAAAAGAATGAAGGATCAGAAAAAGGCATCGGAATCGTCGGACGAAAATTCTTCAGTTTCGAAACTCGAGTCAGAAGTTTAAAAACTTTGAGGTTTAGTTAATTCTGATAAAATACTTTAACTTATTTTTTAAAAGTCTGTACCCAAACTGGAACTAATGGAAAATGTTCCATGTGATATTTGCATGCGACCCGGATCAAAAATGAACTAGAATATTTTGTCCACCAATTTTTCAAATTATCTGTGATTGTTTATTATGAAGTAAAACCTGTTTATGTGATTGTATTTTCTGAGAAAATAAAGTTTTAGCAAAGTCTTTTTCTTACATTTGGCATTTTTAAGGTATTTTTTATTTAAAAAAACAGCATTCTGTAGAAACTCTTAAACTCCGAAGGAAATGCAGTCAAAAACAAAAAAAAAAAAAAAAGAATTGTGTTATCAGCTATGGTTTCGAGCTGTTTTTCTAGAAACTATTAAAAGCATTGCTCTTCTTTTACTGTCAACTTGAACTCAGAAGGAAAGTCGAAATACGTGTCAATTTCTACATGAAGAGTTTGAAACACGTTGAAAGTGATTGTAAAACGCATGTTTTAATAACATTCATGCTAAGCAGGGGTGGATCCAGGAATTTTTGTAAGGGGGGTCAAGTATTAGTGACCGATAAAACGAAGAAAATGTATAATTAATACCTTCTTCAAAATACAGGACGTATTGCACATGAATTATATTAAATATGTATTCTAATACAAATTATTATTGTAATAAATATAAAAACAATTTATTTTATTTGTATTTTATTAATGTTTAATTATTTTATATTCCAAATGAACGAAAGTACAGATGTTTTATTGTTGATATCTCGTTGAAAAAAATAAGATAAAGTTTCGTTTCAATGAAACACAATTTAATTTAACCCTACACTGCATAGCGTTGCCAATTGACTACATGAACTATTTTTCCTTATGACCATGCATAAGGCAACTCAAGCATAAGAAGCAAGTATTAGGTATCTTTAAAGCAAATATAACCATCTTTTTTTTTTTTTTTTTTTTTGTCGTGTGCCAGCCAGGCTGGCAATTTGGGGTGCGCTGCTTCACTTTTCCAACTGTACCGTTATTTGGTGTGAAGACCGACTTTCACAGTACACGCATGCCATAGGGACCCGTTTATAGGGTAGGCAACCTTTCACACATCACATTCACACACAGAAAGGACAGGGACAGGAGAGAGAAAGCACATCCATGCCCAAGCCGGGACTCGAAACCGGGGCCACACCATCCATAGCAGACTACTCTGACCACTAGACAAGGTGGCCGGCAAATGTAACCATCTATCCGCAAAATTAATTTTTTGAAAATGTGTTCCAATGTTTTCTTATTACACTAAAAAACATATTGCACGCCTAGAAGAATACTGTCACAACTCAAAAACAGAAAAATTTAAGACATGGAAAAGAAATTGATATATTAAAGCAATTTGTAATGGTGCAGTCTATCATACATTAGGTTAGAGCATTTCGGCTCATTTGCTTTCATAATGCTTTTAAAATAAACGTTTCTTTTTGACTTTTAACTCATGGCTCTGGGTACATCTCTGAACATTCAGAGTTTCGACTTTTTGAGTTGTGACAGTATTCTTCTAGGCGTGCGATATCTTTCAAAGAACAAAACATCATGCAGTGTAGGGTTAAACTCCTTTTTATATAATTGCCAACAATAGAAAGGCACGTATAATATCGTGCAATTAGCTTTTAAAGTTCCTCTTCAAAGAAATCTGCCGCCATTGCATTACGATCATTCTGACATCACTGTCATTGTCGTGGCACTATCTAGCCGCCAATCTGTTGCTTCATATGCAAAAATAGGTAGTAATTCCTGGATGCTCTTGATCGGGGATACTTTTGCACAAAATCTTCATTAATGAAGGCAGGTCCACCACTCCATTCCTCGGTGTGCACATTAGATTCTCCATCTTTAACTGCTTGGACCCAAATTCTAACCATTCCATTGCTCATAATGATTTCACCACGTACTGAAGAAATCTCGCAATGAATATCGATAGCTTTTCACCATTTTGTAGTTAAAAAACGAATTACAGCACTTACTTTACAGTCGGCAGCACTCTTAATCGATGGACGTTTTTTGAAGCTGATTGTACAATATGACAAGCGCCTTACATTTAATGGCAATTATGTACAAAAGTAGTTTAAGGTATGGGCTTCCATGTAAAAAAAAATTATAAAGATATCTTTGATTGTTTTTAATCTGTACCAAAACAGTACTTACTTTAAAAACGCGCCTAGTATAATGTCGGCGAAACCGATGAAAAATATTTCTCATCACGGGGGTTAGCTGACCCTTTGATCCTCCTCTGAATCCGCTCCTGATGCTAAGTATATGTCGCTCTAGATTAAATATAGTTACTAATTTTAAAGTATTCGATGTTCAATTGCTTTATGTTCGACTAATTGGGGGAACGATCGTTATACAGGGTGTCCACTCCAATCGTGGACCAATAGCTAATTTCTAAACCGTTAGAGATACGCACATAGTTTATTTAGGAAAAAATCTCCAAATTATGAAAGGAATTTTGGGTCTATTCAATGTTTTTCAAAAAATCAAATTTTGAAAGAGTTACGAAATTTAAATTTTTATACAGCCCCCCAGTCCTATCGATCATATTTAGTAAAACATTTTTGACACTGTAACGTTTAAAACTAAAAAAAAATCACTCCTCTACCACAAAAATTGACCGAGTTATGACGTTTTGAAAAATCAAGATTTTGCATTATTTCATGACGTCATCGAGAGATCACTTAAGGGACCGTATGCGAAATCCTTCAAAATCTTGATTTTTCAAAACGTCATAACTCGGTCAATTTTTGTGGTAGAAGAGTGATTTTTTTTTTAGTTTTAAACGTTACAGTGTCAAGAATGTTTTACTAAATATGATTGATAGGACTGGGGGGCTGTATAAAAATTTAAATTTCGTAACTCTTTCAAAATTTGATTTTTTGAAAAACATTGAATGGACCCAAAATTCCTTTCGTAATTTGGAGATTTTTTCCTAAATAAACTCTATGCTTATCTCTAACGGTTTAGAAATTAGCTATTGGTCCACGATTGGAGAGGACACCCTGTATAATTTTAAGTTTTTGTCTTAACGGGAAAGCACTTAATTATTGCATAAAAGTAGAGATTATAAAAGGAAAATTTGCGTAATGTAGTGCACAGTAATGAATTTGCAAAAATAAAATCAAGAAAATAAGAAATTTCCAGAAAAACTTTGTGCTAAAATATGAATGAAGTAATCGTCGTAAGAAAGAAGAAAAAACAAAATTGCAGCAAATAGTTATTTCTAAGTTACTGTGGAATCCATCGACAGTGCAAGAATTCTTATCAGTATGCTGTTTGCTGTAGCGTTTTGAATTTTCGTGGTTTACTTACGTTTGTTACTTTCTTTTAAATTCATCAAAAAAGTTTTTTTTTTTTTGCGTATTGCACTCAAAAATCACTCTAATCCACAACATAAGCAGTGATGCTCATTCTTACCAAACAGATTGAAATAATAAGACTAGGCTATTCTATCATGCCTTTATTTTTGTCAATCCACATACAAACTAAGTATTTTGGAGAAAACACCGTTTCATCTGCACAGGCTTTCAAGAATGGATGCCAGTTGTCACAGTGGATGAATAGTTGCCGACTGCTAGGATGTGGAAAGTGTCCGTAACGTTCCGGACACTTAAACCAATCTTCCACGTCACCTGTTTCATCGACAATGCAGTCAATATCGTCTTCATCACAATCCGTAGCTGGAGGTGTGTTGACTTTCGTCACCATCTTGGTGGAGGATTCGGTGGGGTTTGTTCGGAAATCTGTAGTCATCATTGAGGTAGTAACAGTCTCGGTGACACTGGGCACAGATGTTAATTCGGTAACAGTTGTGTCAGTTTTATCTGAAGTAATTGGTTCGTCAGTTGAGGTTTCATAAGTACTGCTGGTAGTTGGTGGTGGTGTACTAGTTGGAATTTCTGTAGTGGCCTCAGTAGGGCCTTCTGTAGTCGCCGGAATTCTCGTTGTAGGTCTTGCAGTTGATATTCTTGTAGCTGGCTGTGCAGTAGACGGGATTTCTGTTGAGGTAGTTATAGCTGAAATATCTGTCGTTACCTCTGTAGTGACTGGTATTTTCGTGGTTGAGTAAACAGTCGAATCTTCTGCTGTCATTGTAGTAGGTGGCATTTCTGTGCTGGAAGCTTTTGTACTTTTCTCACTTACAACAGTTGAAACTTCTGTAGTTGTTTCGTCTATCTTAGTAGTTGATAATTCTGTTGGTTGTTCTGTAACAATCTCAGTGACTGTAGTTGGAGTTTCTGATGGGTTGTTCGTACTTGGATATTCTGTAGAGGTTTCTGCAGCAGTTGAAGATTTCAGAGACGTAGTTGAAGTTTCTGCTTCAGTTGTGGGTAATTTTGAGGTAAGTGTAGTATCTTGGGGCGATTCTGTAGTCGAAACATCGTTAGTCTCAGAAGATGATGCAATAGTTGTTGATGGATTTGTAGTCTTAGTCCATCTAGTCTTTTCTGTTGGTTCCTTTGTCGAAGTAGTGATTGTAGCAGTACTTGGAGATCCAGTTGAAGACGGAGTGAAGATTGAGCTCGTTTTTGTAAAAGGTTTCCTCGTTGTAAATCTCGTTGTTCCAGTTGTTTTTGTGAAATACTTTGTAGTTTTTGTAAAAGGTCTGGTTATTCTTGTTGTTTTTGTCGGTGGCTTGGTAAAATCTAAGAGAAGAATATTTTCATTCATTATTAGAAAGTGTGAGTGTAAGTTAGGAAATTTTCTTCACCTCAAACATTCATTTGGTAAATGACTAAGATAAAAAACAATCTCCTGGTAAATTTGCAAATAAGAATATGTGAAATAATGAAATAGAAAATTCACCACAAATCAAAACGCTGCAATGTATATTAAAAAAAAAAGCAAGGCTTGTTTTGGCATATATCTCGAAAGATAATGAAATTAAAATTAAGTTACTAAGCAATGGGGGTTTAATTTAGTTTTAATTTTTTTTGTTTTGATAAGGACTTAAGTAATGAATTATTTCTGAAATTTGCCATAAGAAATAAAATATAGCATTAAATCTTTTAACAATTAAGTTTCAAATAGCGCAAGAGATATGTAAAAAAATACTGGTAACAGCCCCCCCCCCCCCCAGGGAAAAATATAAGATCTCTACCGAATATAAAAAAGCCTCTTTCAATTTAACATAAAAACAGTTGCACAAGACAACTTTTCCCTTACATTGAAGCATTGTTATTATTTATTACTATTTTTATTTTTTTGAATATTCAATGTTCTTTTTAGAGCACAAAGATGTAGCAAAACCTCATTTTTTTTGTTAAAAAATTGATATGCTTCATTTAAAAAATATTTTAAAGTTATTTGGCCAATTATTTAAATACAAAAATAGGAATGTTAAAACTCTCTCTTAGGAAAAACAGATATTCAAGGGTGCTCCAAGGGAATCCTACTTTTATAGCAATTTTGCAAATCAATGTATAAATAATAATTTCTAAGGTCTAACGGAAAAAAAAAATATTTTTGTGATGGGGCAAGTAATGCACGCGAAATCTGCATTGCTGGAGATTTTTCGCGCAAGGGATCATGTTCAGAATGCAGATTATACATATGTAGAGAAAATTACAACGTTAAGGAGGCACAAATACGCAGGGATACTACAGAGACGCATTTCAGCGTTACAAGAATGCCTCTTTCAATGCAAAAAAAAAAAAAAATTGAGCTTATGGATGCACAGACATCCGACAAAAGCTCCGACAAAGCAGATTATACAGGGTGTCCACTCCAATCGTGGACCAATAGCTAATTTCTAAACCGTTAGAGATGAGCATATAGTTTATTTAGGAAAAAATCTCTAAATTATGAAAGGAATTTTGGGTCTATTCAATGTTTTTCAAAAAATCAAATTTTGAAAGAGTTACGAAATTTAAGTTTTTATACAGCCCCCCAGTCCTATCAATCATATTTAGTAAAACATTCTTGACACTGTAACGTTTAAAACTAAAAAAAAATCACTCTTCTACCACAAAAATTGACCGAGTTATGACGTTTTGAAAAATCAAGATTTTGAAGGATTTCGCATACGGTCCCATAAGCGATCTCTCGATGACGTCATGAAACAATGCAAAATCTTGATTTTTCAAAACGTCATAACTCGGTCAATTTTTGTGGTAGAAGAGTGATTTTTTTTTAGTTTTAAACGTTACAGTGTCAAGAATGTTTTAGTAAATATGATTGATAGGACTGGGGGGCTGTATAAAAATTTAAATTTCGTAACTCTTTCAAAATTTGATTTTTTGAAAAACATTGAATAGACCCAAAATTCCTTTCATAATTTTAAGATTTTTTCCTAAATAAACTATATGCTTATCTCTAACGGTTTAGAAATTAGCTATTGGTCCACGATTGGAGTGGACACCCTGTATATTTGTTTTTAATTAAAATCAAAATTAAGGAAATTTATTGTTGATAATAAAAAAAAAAAAAAAAAAACTACTCCAATTACAGCAAAAAGGAAGCAAGGCATTTCTAAATTGTAAAGAGACCAGACCCAAGAGCGAATTGTAAATAGAAAAATAAGCGGTCGCCACCGACTACAGGGGGCATGAATAATGGTGATTAAAATTTTCTCTTAATCCTCCCCCCCCCCAAAAAAAAAGTTCCTTAAAAATGTTCAAAAAGCCTAATGTAACTCTCAGAATCTCTTCTACATTTCAACTAATCTTCACTCTCTTCAGTTCAGTTTTAAATATTGATACTGACTGACCACGGATGAGACGGAAAGACTGATATCTTGTTTACAGGCAGAAATGGACGCATCTACGAGTATTAGTGCTTAGGGTTGCCAGCTTTTTTTGCGGATATGTGCTCTGCCGTCATAAAAAAGCCCCATCTCAGAGGGAAAAAATGTAGGAAAAAACTAGATTACATGAATCTTTAACCTTCATAAATGCTATTATGTACATAAAGTTATAGCTCATAAGTAGAATCCTCCAAGAACAAAGTTTTGACTTTCTTTGAACAAATGACAAAAAAAATCTGAAATTGCAGCAAAACTTGGATTTCAGGCCTTTTAAATTATGCCGGCACTGTTAGCCTGTTAATTAAACAAAATATTCAACCCCCCCCCCTCATTTAGGTAGACTCATCCTTACTGGAAGTTTGCCAATAAGTTGGGGAAACTTTTTAAAATTATTCGTGTCAACTTTTCAGGTATAAGGTTCCAGCTTTATTTCCTGTCACTGTGTAACTCATGTGAAAATTAGAGGTGTTCTTAGAGATAAATTTTGAATCGACAAAATCTAGTTACCATCGAGATCAATTCTGTCATCACAGTCTACTTGATGCCTTGGTCGACACCTTCTGAAATATGCGTCAAATAGTTCCTCCTTCCGGCAAGTGAACAAGGATGGTACGTTGTACACACAAATGATGTACTTGGCACAATCCCGTGGGTGCGGAAATGTTCCCCAAGTGTAAGGGCACTTGAGATCTTCCTTTTCTTCATCTGGGAATTTTGACATGAAAAGAAAATAGATTTTGTCAAAACAAAAGGAAGGAATTGGATTGTGAATATTCATTAATGTTGTCCAAAATGATACGAAAAGAAGTTCAAAATATTTATCTCCATATTACTGCCCTTGTTTCCGTAAGTAAAGTAAAACAACAAACCAAAATTTGGGATGAATTGAAGTACATTTATAGGTTGCATGAAATTAAAAGTTTTGAATCTTTATTTTTCGTCTTACAGAAAAAGTTTTCCTCTCTTTTATTGAATTCCTCAGAACTCGAAATAAAATATAACACAGAATGGATGCTCCCCCCCCCCCCCATCCCCTTAAAATGTCTTAGTATAATAATATTTCTTTCTTAGAAGTTATTACCAGGAGCAGCTTTCTCGCGGTTTACAAAATAAATATCCTGAGTAGAATTCAACTTGCGGCCAACTCAAACAATAACAGGATGGAGTGCAGTGTTGAAGGAGTTCAGAGATGGAAAATAGCAATTTTTCAGTGAAATAGTTTTTCTAAACAATTTGGTTATTTAAGGCTTATTAAAGCCACATATTTTTCGAGCCAGTTTAAATTTAATGACAGAAAAGAGCTTAAAGAATTATCTTTTTTTATATTTAGGAATGAGACGTTAGAATGTGTCCATAAAAAAAAGTCCCTCATACGAAATAGTTCTTTTATCACGATACCTATTGCTCCAATTTTCACTTTCTTTGTAATGAAACTTTCCAACGAAAATAACAATTTGAGGACTGAACACGTGGGTTAAAAAGGAAAAAAAAAAGCATCGTTAGCAGTTTCTTGGAAATACTTTCAATGTCTTTCCAAGATTGTTTTTCAGTAACTTACGTTATTTCTTCGAAAAGGCTTCTCAAAATAGATGTTTATATTTTGCAAATGCTATGGAAATTGGAAAGATAATGAAAAGACAATTTCTTTTTGATGTATCATCGGAGAGACTTAAAAGCAATTATTTGAAAAATAGTATTGTTTGTTTTTTGTGAATTATACCAGGTTTTTTACCAGATAGTGGCATGATCTCTACTTTTTGCACAGAATTTTCAGCCGATTTTGCACTTCGAAGATGGCATTTTTCAAGCCTTCAATACAACCTTAGAATGTATTTGCTGTAGTACTTTTCCCTTTGTATGCTCTGCTCTTGTGATTATGCCTCACAAGTTTTATTTTCCGGGTGAGAATTTCCAACCTTATTCCTCTTCCAAAAGTCAGTAAAGATGGCCTACAATTGTAGTTTATATAAGCCAATTTAGGATTAAAATTCCGATATCCTGTACAATTTTGAATCGTCTAAATTTCAAATTTGAAATTCTTTTGAAAAAGATTATCTAAAATTGGGTTTTTAGAACGATAATTTTGAAAAGTTTCTACGCACTGGCTGCAACACCAGTGGCTCTTAAAGTGATCCACATGGTTTTCCAAATATTCGTTCTTGTCTGCAAGGTGTCTATGTCAACAGAAGAAAAAGAAATGGGGGGACATGAGATATAAGGAGTCTACGAATGAACATGGACCCTATTTAAACAAGTTTTAGCTAAATTTAGGCACTCTATATGTGTTGCGTGTGCAGGAGCGTCCTAAATTAAAATTTTGGGGAAGGGGGGAGCATTATATATATTTCCCTACCCTTAGCTGCAATTTTTCAATGCTATCTCTAAATTTTCCGAATGGTTAGTCCAAACTTGCTGAATAATTAAATTTTCGAGAGGTCACCGTAACCTTCTGTGACCTCCCGTCGGGGCGCCCCAGATTGTATTGAAGAAAAAAGGGCTTGGTACCCCCGAAACTCGTGATGTCTTTAAAATTTGTCCTTTTTTAACTTTAGCCTAGTTCTATTAAGCATGAAAGATCTTTTAGAACAGAGCCGTATTGTATTACTTGACGGTAGTTTACTTTTGGAGAAAATGATAAGCTCAGTATATCTCAGGTACGTTATAACGTAGAAGAAAAAAAAAAGTCTCTCGATCCCTATGCGGCTTAACGGAATTCTATGAAAGTATTTTATTGATACGTGAAATAATTGTAATATAAATAAATACTTCAAGAACGTGTATGTGATTCTGCTTTGACTTTCTTGTGAGTTAAACGAAAAGTAGCACAAAATTTTCTAGTCATACTTTAAATGGAGCTGTAAAAATAAGGAAAAAAGAGTTGTTGATACAACGGGGTGTGTTCATTCTCTAGTTGAATGGGCAACCGTATAAAATTGATATGTGATTGAAACAGAAAGTTCCTCATGCCTTTGTTTCCTCCTGGCCGGTTACCGCATCGTACTTTCTCAGCTTCCCGACACTCTTCTTTGCGTTCGTCATACAGCATGGAGCGAGGGCAGTCGTGGTGACTGGGGATGAAAAAAGAGCACTCGTAAAAGCGAGAGCAATCCTGTGGATCAGGGTAACGTCCGTGCTTGAACGGGCAGTGAAATCGTTGATGACCTGAAAAATCGAACAGAATTTTCAAAATGCACATCGAAACATATTAAATAAATGTATGTTGCTTAGTATCATCAGTAAAAGAACTACAATTTGCAGACCAGTTGTTCTAATTAGGTTCATTAATACGGAGAAAAAATATCGGTTCCTGTTTGTGGGATAAAGTTTGAAACAGATGAAGAAATTTAAGAAAAATGGATCATCCATTAATTTTCTGTGTACTTAATTCCTCAGACCCTAGAGGATATCATTTTTGAAGTTCGGATTGAAATGATTCTTTGCTGCATCACAGGGTTGTGCAGATACTTGTTAGGAAACTAGTTTTGCCAAGAAACAGCTAGACCCCTTTCGGAAGAGACGTTTTCTGCATGAAAATTTCTTCTTTTGCACCAGGAAGTGATTAACTGAATAATGAATAGTCCAGTTGGAGCAAAACAAATTCATGGTGTTTGGCTGTTGACAGATGCTCCGATCATTTAGAAGAAAAAAAAAGTCCATCGGATTGAACGAATTTAGGTATAAATCCTCTAGCAAAGTTTGATTTTTATTATTTTCAACTTAGTGTGATCTTAATTATTAGCAGTACATTTTTTAATCCATCTCAAAATGATAAGAGGTTATTCTCCTCATACTCCCTGCACGAAATCTCCCATGGATCACAATGCAAAATGATTTGAGCTTACCGACTGTTGTTAGGGGAGACGATGTAGTACGCCAATCAGTTGATCGGGTGGCAGCCGTCGTTGTCGAGTGATATTTAGTCGTAGGTTTTCTGCTAGTGCGCATCTCTGTAAAAGAAACGAAATTCAATGTACAAAACATTAAATTACGTGGATTTATTAGAAATTAACTTGCTTCTATACTTGCCATCTCTATCCAGTCTAGATCCACAATTCACTCTCCTTTTATCCAGGCATTTGCGAGCTTTATCGTGGTAGAGCTCCGATTTTCCGCAGCTTAGTAGGGCTGGGACGTTGTATACGCACAAGTAATATTTGGAGCAGTCCACGGGATGGGGGAATGATCCCCAGATGTAAGGGCATTTGAAGTCCAACTCTTCGCTTTCATCTAAATAAGAATTTACATGCATTATTTCATAAATTAGGCATTAATTTTCTTAGACGCAAGAAAGAAAAAGTACAATTGAACGGTTGAATCAACTTGAGTTGCTAGAGGGGTTGCAGTATTTATTTTTCTGAAGGTTCTAAAAGGTTCTAAAAGGTTTTATTTTTTTTTTCATAGAGAGTATGAATAATGCGAGTATACTGTAAGGAAGCTTTTTTTTTTTTTTTTAAGTAAAATGGAGAATTTGTTAAAATATCGATAAAATATGTTCTGTTTATTTGCTCATAGAATCTTAAAATATAAATGTCTACCAAAATAAAACTATTAAACTGCCTATATTCCAACTAGCTCGATAATAATGCACATTTAAATATGCATTAGTGTCTAGCTAGTTGGAACACCGTTTCGTCAGAAGAACACCGTCTATCATGGAATACCGTTTTTTAAAGACGACCGAATCAGACTCGTTATATTTTTTGGTAACATTAGAAAACTTTGACAGACAGGGCCCGATTACGATATAACGAGGCTCTAGGCCAAATACTTTTTGCGGCCCCCTGTACTGAAGCTTTACAATTTTAGGCATGGGCTAAAACAAATTTAAGCATTGACAACAGCAATTTTAGCCATTTGGGGGCCCTAGGTCGCGGCCTAGTTGGCCTATTCAGTAATCAGGCCCTGCTGACAGAGTTACAGTAAGGTGGTGGTGACGAGTAGTTGTCCAAAATTTTGATGCCACGGTAATTCTAAATGTTCTGCTAAGAAGTTAAAATTCTGCCAAATAAATAAATTAGACCATAAAGCACCATTATACGTTAATGGTGCTTTGCACCATTAACGCATTAAAGCACCATTAAATCAAAAACGAACCCGCCAAATTAATTATAAAAACTCGTGAAATAACATGAAATGTTTCATCAAAATGCAGTCTAATCCTCTAAATTCACTATTTATCGGCAACTTCCCGAGAGATCACGTTACCGTAACCGCGCTGGAAAGTAACTTAACCCTTTTAGTTAAAAAGCCGTTACATTTTCTTGGAATAACTCCCCAAAAAATGTACGCTTTTTCAGACCTAAAAGCTAACGAGTAAAGCCAAAGTATCAAATTGATCGCTATTAAAATCTGGGCGCGTCTATCTCGGAAACTCATCTCCTGGGACAAGTACGACTGGGAGCTGAGAGTCGAACAAGACGAACACAATTTTTTTTAATTATTATTAATTTTAAGAGGAACCCATTTTACCCGGACTTTGCACTACTTTAGATAAGAGCTGTTAATTAAAACATGAATTTACATTCTCTCGCTTTTAGTATCCTTACAGTTGATTTGGTTACCAAAATACACCACCTACTGCCAGTTGGTGATCAAGTTGGCCATGGGAGGAGAACAGAGTATGGCGTGCGATGCAAAACAATGGGTAGAGGCTCCAGCATACGAATCATTTTCTAAAATAAAATTTTCTTTCCGAGTTCTTTTTTGTGGCCCTTTTGACTCACTTTAGCGCCCTTATTAATGAATATTTGGATACGGTTTCAACCAATTCTTTCTCCAATGTACCTAAGCAAATATTTTCAATTGTTTTTTAACTAACGGATGCTGTTGAAGTTTAGCTTAACCCTCAGATACATGAATTAATTAATACTCACTATATCAATAAAATCAGTTTAGTGCATTAAAGGAAGGTATAGAGTAAAATATTAAATGTAAGATGGCTTGCTAACCTTTGTCCTCATCATGATCCTTGTCATCCTTGTGGCACTGAACCCGTCGCTTGTCCTTGCACTGTTTCTTCTCTTCGTCATAGAGTTGGTTGTTCCGGCACTTCTTCAAGGTGGGCCATCCGTTCTTGCATTCGTAGTACAGGGCGCAGTCACTAGGATGAGCGAATCGCCCTTGGTTAGTAGGACAATTGAAGTGGTCGTGGGCGGTATCTTTGTGGTGATGGCTGAACTGGACACCAGCTGGAAGAAGAAAGGAAAAAAGGGCCTGCATGTAATATAATGTCTATCATGGATGTGTAAAATAAACAAATCATACTTTTTTAATGCTGAAAATTGAAGGGGGGGGGGCGATAGGTGACAGTCAGCGTCTTGAAAGGGGCGATGAACTCAAAAAGGTTGGTAAACACTGACCTGGACAATGTCTACCTCATTTAGTCGTAACAGGGAAGGGCATTGGGCTCTGAATTGAGCTAGGTTACTTTCATACAATACTCCAATTCAAATACACTCCAATAACATATGTTTTTTACTGAACTCCTCAAAAAAGGCAAACATTGTCAAAATCATAGATTAATTTACCCGAGGAATACTATAACTGATATTCTTGGTCAAACCAAATTTTTGAAACTTAGCTTCTTTTGGCTAATGCATTAGTTTATACTGACCTTCCATTTTCATTGATCTCTCAAGCTTAAAATGAAAGCCCAAGAAATGACAGCATGATTTGACAATATGATTAATGATAGCATCCAGCAATGACTGTATAAAGTTATAGAAACTGCTCGTAAGAGTTATTTTTAACTATCTCTATTAGTTATAACCCGGTGAAATTGTCAATACCGCTGTTGGCAGAATGACGAAGATCTTCCAGCCCATTAACCAACAATGCTCTTGGTAAGAACCATCATGCTTATTCATAGGACTTAAATATTTGTTTTGAATATCATAATGAAAAAAAAAATTAATACCACTTCTTTAAAAGTGTTTACAATTTGTTTGAATTTGAATTCGACAAAATTTGGAAAAGGGTTTTTTCTTTTTGAAATAAAGAATATTACTGAAAAGTGGTAGAAGGGGAAAATCTCAACAAGTTTCTAATTATTTCTCCTTATCCCCCCCCCCCCCCCCCCGAAACGTAAATTTCATATCAATTGCATTTTTAAACACAAATGTAGAGTATACTATCTTCTATTCTCAATACTCTAAACATAGGCTTTGCTTAAAAATGGTGGTCAATTTTTTATCAATCAACTGTAACTGAATATTGAAGTCCTGTAAAGTTGCTTCGATTTTAATTAGCATTGCAAATATTTTTCGATTAAACATCCATTGTTTTTTATTCAATTTTTCAGACTTGTAAATCGAAATAGAAGTAACATTGATGACACACATAAGAAAATTAAAAATTCTTATTAAAATAATAAAATTTTAAAAGAAATTTAAAAGCTTGTCAACCAATTTGTTAACTTTCTTTTCAAATGTAACCTTTTTATTCAAAAAGCTAGTGAACATTTTCAAGATCCCATTTACAAAGTACAAATGGCATAGTGTTTTGCACGCGACAGCTCTTATCAATATTTCATTCTAAAACATGCAAGAAACAATTTTTTATTTTATTTTGCTGAAAAAAAAAAAACACCAGACATGTCTGCGTAACTTCTTACGAAAAATATTTTTGCTTATTAAACTTTTTAAATATTATTTTTGAACTATAATATTAAACTGTCACGAGCAGAACGAAATGCCAATTTTGTGTAGAATGGCAGAATACTCGTTTATTTTTGAATCTAACACTAAAAAGTAAGAAAGCGAAGTTTATGTTAAAAGTTTTGCTATACAGTACAGATTCGGATGATAATCTCCTAGAATTGAGAAGTGTAAAACTGACCTACGCGATAACAGATAGACTTCAGTCAAAAAATAACAACTAAACAAGAAAGTGAGAAAAAAAATTTCTTGTCAAATTCCATAAATAAAGTACACTTTCAACCAGGTTAAAAAATATTCAACTTTTAGCCCTACGTAAGTCGTATTATTATAAATTTAAAAATAAAATGTAAGAAAAAATTTAGACCAATCTGTCCCACCTGAGTAATGGAAATATCCAATTCAGCAATAAAAATAGTACGCCTTAGTGATAAAATGAATTTTCGGCAGAAGTAACATTGACCAGGGTATAAGTAAGTTATTCCATCTCAACAGATAAGCGGCAAAAAACATATGCAAAGTCCCAGGCTGATAATGTTTTTGTAATCAATTCAAGAATTTTTACGTATTTTTTCATGTGTTCTGATCTTAAGGTGGCAGATTTAAAAGGTACTCGAACCGAGTTTTATTGAATGTTTTTTTTTTCTCTTCCAGTTGAAGTTTTCTTAAAAATTGTATTAAACAAGAACCTTTGTGAAAATTACTTTTATGAACTTCGTGAGCAATGACAAATTACGATGTTTTATTTTTGGACCTCAAACGTCGTTTAGTTCCCCTTTTAGATGGGCAGTCTACCAACGTCTCGCGTCCCAGTGCTCCACTGGCCCTTTAGGGGGCCCGTGCAGCACCGGCCATCCAGCTCATAATGGTGCAGCGAGACGGAATCTACAATAGTCCCGTTGCACTACCATGCAGACATGGGGGCGAAGCAGCCCACACACACACACATATGGCAACACAAAAGCACCTGTTACAATTCGTCATTGCGAGAAACGTAATTGGAATTCTAGATGTCAAAATTTTAAAAAGAATAATTTATTTATTTTTTCCCATTGAACAAAAATTAATTCTTAAAATCCGATTATGATATTTCCAAAGACAATGATCCTGCAGTGAGGATTAAAATGCTCTAATGGTAGCAATTCGTTGCCACTGTGCAGTAAAATTGTACGATATGTTTAGTAATACGATGCCCTTTAAACTTGTAAGTAAACTTGGCATTAAATTCTATCGTATTGTTTTAAATCGAAAGTTAAATGTTACAAGAGAAAGGGAGATAAAATAAAACTAAATAGTTGCTGCAGAGCTTGAAATTAAATCAAGAAAGAAGGAGAGAGCGAGAGAGAAAGAAATGCCAAAATATTTGTTTCTACTCGAGAAAGAGTGCAATGGACTATTTTGGAAAAGGAAAACTTTCCTGTATGCGAGAATTGACCAGCGGCGGCTAAACACTTAAAATGCAGACAATACATTCTTTTAAAAAATACAAAAATTTAAGAGTTAAGTCTCATTCACTCCTAAACTGCTTTTCTAGCAGGGACTAAAATTTAGTTTTAAGTGTAGCAAATCATTTTTCCCGAGTGAATTCTACGATTATGAGTTCTTGGGATTGTAAAGCTATTATAATATCTATGTGGCATTTTTTTATCGATAAAACGTAAATATAATTATATTTTTAGCGATGTTTGCACCGAAACGCATCTTTGTTGGCACAATATTGTACAAACGAAATTTAAAAGATAAGCAAATGAGTCTTTCATTAGTTTAATCAGAATTTCTTCCTGGGAGGGGGGAGGCGGTGATTAGTCTCAACAGCCCTTTCACGAATATAAACTTACAAGAATTATCAATATGGCTTCAAACCAAGATTTTCTTCCTTTCTTTGCTTTCAGAGTCCAAAAGCCTTGAATATTTCCCAATATTTATATTAGTGTTATAGTAGAGAACTCCAAGCAAGTTTTGGAAAATATATGCCTAATACGTAACCGGAAATAGACTTAAACAATGATTTCAAAACAACATGGAAAAAAATTCTAAAGTACTGGACTTTTAATTACATTTTTTTGAAAATTTACAATCAAATACATGACAAGATTATAAACAAAATAATACAAAATATGCAAACACATACTTAGCGAATTCAAACGGGCAATTTCATTCCCAGCTTCAATTTCTAGCGCTGCTTGTGAAGAAATAAAGACCACTGTAAAAGAGATGTGGTAAATCATACAATGAAAAGTTAGAATGAATTTTTACAAAAATAGGACACACCAGTCATTTGTTCCAATAGAAAAAGAATGTTTTCGGAACTTTTCCTACGAGATAGTAAACTTAATTAAGAAAAAAAAAAGGTTTTAAATACTTACAGCCTAATCATTTAATCGATCCAGCAATTTCGATTTGATGATTTAATGTCAACTGTTTACCTAAAAATTCTTTGTTTTTGCCTACAACTTAAAATATTGTAACGAGTCCGTTGCACCTTCAACTTTCTTCAAATGAGCATTCCAATCTTGAGGAAGTAACTATAAATTTATTTACAAGTATTTACACTATTTACAATAAGAGCAGAAAACAATTGCTAAACATCAGCAATTAGGCAACAAACAGTACACTGTACTCTCAACAGTAACTCAGCACCACGTATCTAACGTGAACAGTAATTAAGCAATTACAAAAGCAAAACAACCATCCGCCCAAGCGAACGAAAACGAGCATCTCAGAAAACCCATCTGAGAAAAACTGACTGACTTGTGTTCAAGGCCAGCTTTTTATACTCTGAAGGACATTTCTACTACGTTCTAGAAATATCTGGAGTATTCTGTTTCATTGATAAATTCGAACAATCCATTCACGAAACTTCTAGTAAAAAGAAAACAAAAACACACTCAGCGCGAAAATTTCTTCACGCTTATTAAAGTTAGGGCAAGTGTAAAAACTACAAAGTGTTACGGGGCCGGTATACAAGTGATAAAAGTGATATCTTCAGATACTTTTGCAACATGACGTCAGATAAAACCAAAACTAATGAAAATGATGCAAGGCAGGAAAAACAACAACTATTTACAAGATTTGTAACATTGCCCCCTTCCCAAGGACTGCACGTCCCGGGCAGTACAATCCCCAGAAAGGAAGCAAGGGAAGACTTACAGATGCACACATTACATGATGACCAATCATAAACATGATAAACAATAACAATGAGAACATGAAAGAAATAATAACATTGATAAAGTCATATTACAGACAATTAAAGGCAAAAGTTATTTACAAAATTTACAAACAAATTACCATGGTAGCTTTAGATTTATTTTAAGAACTATGGCCATAGTATGGGGCTAGCCGATCATAATGGACAACCCTAGGTTTTGAATGTGATGACTTCTGGATCCTCACTACGACGTCGTTCAGCCGGTGGAGAACTGTGTAAGGTCCATCCCAATGCGACTGCAATTTGGGTGACAGACCTTTACGTCGGGTGGGATTCCATAGCCATACTTTGTCACCTTCTTGAAAGTCATGACCAGTGGACCTTGTGTCGTATCGGGTCTTCATCTTCTCCGTTGCGATGTTGATTCGCTCCCGTGCGAAGTGATGAACGTCTTCCAACCGGGCCTGGAGATCCTGGACGTACTCCTCAGGCGATGAAGGCGCATCTGGAGGGAGACCGAAGACGAGATCACAAGGTAGCCGAAGCTCTCGGCCGAAGAGCATCTGTGATGGGGAATATCCGGTGGTCTCGTGGACAGCACTGCGGTAGGCCAGCAGAAACAGAGGAAGTTTCTTGTCCCAATCCTGTTGATTTTTGGAGACCATAAGCGAGAGATTATTAAGGATTGTCCTGTTGAATCTCTCCACCATGCCGTCCGATTGTGGGTGTAGTGGTGTCGTTCGAGTTTTCTCAATTTTGAGGATATCACATAGGCCCTTAAACACAGCAGAGATGAAGTTTCTTCCCTGATCGGAATGGATCTGCAAAGGGGTCCCATATCTCGAGATCCAATGCTGGACTAGAGTCTCTGCTACAGTGGTAGCTTCTTGATCCGGAATGGAATATGCTTCGGGCCATTTGGTGAAATAGTCAATGGCAACGAGGATGTATTTGTTCCCATCAGTAGTTTTCGGTAGAGGACCAAGAATGTCGATCCCGATTCGTTCGAAAGGAGCTCCTACGTTGTAAAGATGTAGCTTCCCGCGGCTTCTTCTCTTCGGTCCTTTACGGGCAGCACAGGCGTCACAAGAATGACACCACTTCTCTACGTCATCCTTCGTCTTGCTCCAGAAGAAGCGCTCTCGAACCTTGTGGAGGGTTTTCAAGATACCAAAGTGTCCTCCAGTTGGACTACTGTGCAGTTCCTTTAGAACGTCTGGAATTCTTGATCTGGGAAGGAGTAACTGCCATTTGAATGCTTTACCATCGTCAGATTCCCATTTCCGATACAGGACGCCATTCCGCAGCTGGAGAGATTTCCATAGAGCCCAGTATCTTTTCGTTGCAGGACTGTAGATAGAAACGTCTTGCCAACTAGGTCGCCGACTGTCCTTTTCCATTAACTCTATGATAGGTTTAAGGTCTGGGTCTTCAAGCTGATCTGTTCTTACTTGGTCGTCACTCCATGGATCGGGATCTGAAGATGTTGATGTAGCAGTAACTTGGCAGGCAGTAGGGATTGTCGTCCCGTACTGTTTCTCTATTCGGGAGCAATAATGGCAGTTCTCGGAACAAGGTCTTCTTGACAATGCGTCAGCATTACCGTGTGACAAACCTTTTCGGTGCTTAATCTCGATGTCATATTCCTGGAGCCGCTGTATCCACCTGGCTACCTGGCCCTCTGGATTCTTGAAATTCAAAAGCCAAGTTAAAGAGGCATGATCAGTCCGGAGCAGGAATTTACGGCCGTAGAGGTAATGATGGAAATGTTCTACAGCTTTAACTATGGCGAGCAATTCCTTTCTCGTGACACAATAATTTCGCTCCGACTTGGATAAGCATTTGCTCCAGTAAGCGATGACATGTTCGTTACCGTCTATTTCTTGAGATAAAACAGCTCCAACGCTCTCGTGGCTCGCATCAGTGTCAAGTATGAAGGATTTTTCAGGCTGAGGATAAGAGAGAATAGGCGTTGATGTTAAAGCCTCCTTCAGCTGTAGAAATGCATCCTCGCATTCTTTGGACCATTCAAATTTTTGTTTGCTCTCCGTCAGCTTATGCAAAGGTCGTGCAATATTGGAAAAACCCTTCACAAACTTCCTGTAGTACGTGCAGAGCCCCAGGAAACTTCGCAGCTGATGGACATTTTCGGGGCGGCTCCAATTCTTGACTGCAGATACCTTATCTGGATCTGTTCGTACACCTTCGGAAGAGATAATGTGACCAAGGTAGTTCACCTCACGGCGGAACAAATTACATTTGGACGGGCTTAACTTCAGGTTGGCTTCCTTAAGCTTTTGCAGCACCTTCCTAAGATTAGCCAAATGTTCCTCAAAACTGCGTCCTATGATGATAATGTCGTCCAAGTAGACAAGACAGGATTCATAAGAGAGTCCTCGTAATACTGATTCCATAAGACGCTCGAACGTGGCTGGTGCATTGCAGAGGCCGAAGGGCATCACTTTAAACTGCCACAAGCCTTGTCCGGTTGTAAACGCCGTCTTCTCTCGGTCGTCGGGGTGTATCTCCACCTGCCAGTAGCCGCTCTTTAAATCCAGGGTCGAAAACCACTTGTGTCCGGAAAGGGTGTCCAGAGTGTCATCGATCCGTGGAAGAGGGTAACTGTCCTTCTTGGTGATGTCATTCAGGCGTCGGTAGTCAACACAAAATCTGGTGGAGCCGTCTTTCTTTCGGACCAAGACGATAGGGGATGCCCAAGGACTGGATGAGGGTTCGATGACGTCATTCTCCTGCATCTCTTTTACGAGGATCTCAACCTCTTCCTTCTTGGCGAACGGTAGTCGTCTTGGATGCTGCTTGATAGGGGGATGATCTCCAGTGTCGATCCTATGCTGCGCTAAACTCGTGCGACCAACATCTTCGGGTGTAGATGAAAACACCTGCTTGAAGTTGTCCACCAATTTTTCCGCAGCGTATCTTTGATCCTTCGATAATGGTGCACTCCCAATTAATTTCGAAGTCAAGGACTCGGAAGACACAGCCTCGGTGGAATCAATTCTTCTGATGATGCAGTTTACGGGAGTACAAGTTGCCAACACTTCTCCTTTCTTGATATTCCTCGGTCTTTCACTTACATTGGCGACTCTCACAGGAACTGCATTCCTTGAAAGGTCCACAAGCGTAGATGCCACTAGTACTCCTTTTGGGCTATTGTTCTGGTTAGGATATTCAATAAGGCCGAATTTAAAGCTATTGTTTTCCTTGATGGAGCCAGGTATTAGTACTTCTGATCTAGATGGAATCAGTGAATCAGTTTGGGCTATTATTTGTTGAGCAGATTTTAAGTTATTTTCGGTATTGAAAATTACTATGTCTTCCCTCATCGAGTGCAACTCCTTATTTTTAAAGTCAATAGAAAAATTAAATTTTCTTAAAAAGTCCAGTCCGAGAATGAAGGGATCTGTAATGTCAGCGACGAATGCCGTGTGATGGTAAGTGGCGCTTCCGAACATTATTTCTAAGTTCACTTTTCCTTCAATCTCGATTTTGTCACCTGTCACAGTTTGGAGAGTGACGCAGGGCGGCGTCCATAAGATCTTGAGTCCAAATTGATGAGCCACATCAGTCCTAATGATGGTAACGTTGGCTCCTGTGTCCACAATCATTTCGCAGGGAAACCCATTCACATATGCGTAAATGAAGAGTCCGTTGCAGCCGCCACTTCTTGAAGAAATCTGGAAAACTTTGGGATGGGGCTCATTGCAATTTGGCGACCTCCGCCCCGCGAGATTGCCATAGCTTAGTTTTCCTGAGCTGAAGAGGAAGAGGTACCCTTCCTTCTTGTTTCTTGGCGGGCTTCGCAGTTCCTTCGTACGTGGCCCTCACAGCCACATTTCCAGCACTTCAGTGGTTGTTTACTTTGGTCTTTGTGAGCCGTAATCTTCTTCAGGGTCCCCGACATCTCTTTGATTTGTCGCTCAATTTCCGAGAGACGAGTTGAGTTCGAGTCCTGGGCACTCACTTCCAAGCCCCTGATTGAATGACGATCCTTGCGGGACGTTTGTTGTGCAGCCTCGAATTTCATTGCGTAGACCAGACCGGATTTAAGATCTTTGATGTCCGCCATCCGGAGAGCCGTCTGAATTTCCGGACTTCGCACTCCGTCTATAAAGTAGTTCAGGGCCAGGCTATCGCGAACACTCGAAGGACAGTCCGAGAAGGCGAGATGGGAAAGCCTCTCAACGTCTGCTGCAAAAACTTGAAAAGTCTCTCCAGCCCTCTGGAGTCGGGATTTGAGCTGAAGTTGGCTGAATTCTTTTTGGCAGGATTCGCCAAAGCGAAGCTCCAAGGCCGATGATAAGGCATCGAAGTCGCGGTGCTTGTCCTCTGGGAAGGTCTGTAGTATGTCGGCTGCATCCCCTCTCAGCGAGGCTGCAAGGTGACAGGCTTTCGTGGAAGAGTCCCAGGAGTTTGCTTCTGAAACGATGAGGAACTGCTTCTTGTAAATATTCCACGAGGTCTTCCCGTCAAACGTGGCCAGTTTGATGGACGGGCGAGAAGTTCCAGCTGCAGCTACACAGTCACTTGAGTTGTTGGAGGATGCTGATAATTTCGATTCAAGTTCTTTAATTTTCTTTTCCACATGATTTTCTACTGTGGTGATTCGATCTTCAACGCTGTCAACTTTCTCTTCTAGAGCCTCCACTTTATTTTCCATATTGGTAAATTTACTTTCCACCAAACTTTTCATTGACGTTAGATCGCATTTAATTTCTTCAGCTAGATCCTTTTTTAATTGTTCTTGATTAGTAGCCAGAGTCGCCATATCACTCTTAAACTGCTCTTGATTCGCAGCCATGTCATTTTTAACAGCGTTGATCGCATCAAGGAGTTGTTTAAGTTGTTCGTCCATTGCTCGAGTAATTACCATAAAATTCCGAAGTCGAAAAGTCCGCAGGAAGAAAAGTCCAAGTTCACAAATAATAATTCCAAGAAAGTCCTTGAAGATGCCCCACGTTGGGCGCCAAAATTGTAACGAGTCCGTTGCACCTTCAACTTTCTTCAAATGAGCATTCCAATCTTGAGGAAGTAACTATAAATTTATTTACAAGTATTTACACTATTTACAATAAAAGCAGAAAACAATTGCTAAACATCAGCAATTAGGCAACAAACAGTACACTGTACTCTCAACAGTAACTCAGCACCACGTATCTAACGTGAACAGTAATTAAGCAATTACAAAAGCAAAACAACCATCCGCCCAAGCGAACGAAAACGAGCATCTCAGAAAACCCATCTGAGAAAAACTGACTGACTTGTGTTCAAGGCCAGCTTTTTATACTCTGAAGGACATTTCTACTACGTTCTAGAAATATCTGGAGTATTCTGTTTCATTGATAAATTCGAACAATCCATTCACGAAACTTCTAGTAAAAAGAAAACAAAAACACACTCAGCGCGAAAATTTCTTCACGCTTATTAAAGTTAGGGCAAGTGTAAAAACTACAAAGTGTTACGGGGCCGGTATACAAGTGATAAAAGTGATATCTTCAGATACTTTTGCAACATGACGTCAGATAAAACCAAAACTAATGAAAATGATGCAAGGCAGGAAAAACAACAACTATTTACAAGATTTGTAACAATATGTTTGCTGTGGATGATATCATCTTGCAAAAATTATGGCAATTCACTTCAATATTTAAATCACTTTTTAAAAACATTATAATCACATTTTGGAAAAAAAAGGAAAAAAAAGTTATATGTTTTGAAGGATATATTAGAAATACAATTATAAACAAAGAGTTGGAGAATTAACAATACCTAATCCAACCTATACTTTTTAAATGTAAATTAATAATCCTAATGTAACCATGTAAAGTTTGGATGATGTAAAATGGAAGAAAAATATCTTCATGGTTAAAATTTTGCTAGTTGAAAACGCATTAAAAACTTACGAAAGGATAAACTGAAGAGGAGAATCATGACACTAGCCGTGAACAAGCCTCCAGATGATAAAGGATTTGTATCGTGAAGAAAAATCCTTTTATAAGAGAATATTGTTTTTAGAAAAGAAAAAAAAGATAAGGTCTTACAGATCATCTTATCTAATTTTTACCGAATGCTTCTTACGAAAAAAATCAAGTGGCAAGGTGGCGAGTGTAAAATTGATTGAACAGAGTAAATGAGATAAAGTTGCATCAAAATACAAGAACATTCTTTAATATCTACACAAGGAGCATTTGAGATGAAATATTTATCGTCGAGAAGAAAATCTTATTTTCGTTCGATTTGGTTGGAAGATGAAGAACCTAACCGTTTTAATTGTGCTCAGGTATAAGGTATATTGTTACAAATCTTGTAAATAGTTGTTGTTTTTCCTGCCTTGCATCATTTTCATTAATTTTGGTTTTATCTGGCGTCATGTTGCAAAAGTATTTGAAGATATCACCTTTATCACTTGTATACCGGCCCTGTAACGTTTTGTAGTTTTTACACTTGCCCTACATTTGATAAGCATGAAGACATTTTCGCGCTGAGTTTGTTTTTTTTTCTTTTTATAGAAATTTCTTGAATGGATTATGGAAGTTATGAACGAACGGGATTTTGCTAGAATATTGTCGAAACTTCGTTCTCGAGTATAAATAGCTGGCCTTGAATACAGTCAGTTAGTTCTTTTCAGATTTGATTTCTGGAGACTCGTTTTCATTCGCTTGAGCGAATGGTTGTTTTGCTTTTGTAATTGCTTAATTACTGTTCACGTTAGATACGTGGTGCTGAGTTACTGTTGAGAGTACAGTGTACTGTTTGCTACCTAATTGCTGGATGTTTAGCAATTGTTTCCTGCTCCTATTGTAAATAGTGTACATACTTGTAAAAAAATTTATAGTTACTTCCTCAAGATTGGAATGCTCATTTAAAGAGAGTTGAAGGTGCTACGGACTCGTTACAATATTTAACAATTGAAGAGTTTGGAGGATGAAGGGATTATGTTACAGTTTTATAAAATACACTCTGGACAATAGTAAGCAATGGATAAAGGTAAGCAAATAAAACTTGGTCTTGGTACTTCAAAAAGTAGACTTCATTAGACCAATTTCCCACGCACATTAACGACAAAACCAGAAAAAAAAATCTGGTGTGAACGCCTCACTACTTCCTTTTACGTTTAAATTCCTTAATAGATGCTTTAAGTGTTAAAATAGTGCCTTAGAGTGAGCAAGATAACAATTCAAACATTTACACTCCAGTTTGTCACCAATCAATGCAAAATAATGTTTTACAATGTTTCATTTTCTAAATATCGCCAATTTTAACATAATTCAGTGAATTTTTCACAAAATATCGCTAAGAGCGCCAAATTGAATCCAAATTCAAAAACATCATTTTTTCGCCAACTTGGCGATATGTCACCAAGTTGGCGGCAAACGCCGACTAAAAGCTTGGCGATATATCGCCAAGCGGTAGCGCCAAATCATATCACTTTATCTGCATTGAAATTAACATTGAGTTACCTCAAAAAAGGCGGTAAAAGACCGCCTTGGGATTATTCAAATGCAACCACAAGGGGAGGTGCACAACTAGACCCCCTCAGAGCCTACATACCAAACCAGAAGCTTCTACGGCATACAGTTTTTGAGTTATGTGACACACATACGTACGCACATACGTATATACAGACGTCACGAGAAAACTCGTCGTAATTTACTCGGGGATGGTCGAAATGGATTTTTCGGCTGTTTGTATTTTGTTAGGTACATATGCAGATGCACGTGCTGATAGGTCGAAAAAACTACACGACATTCATTCGGGGGTGAGCAAAGTCAAAATTTAGACCGAAATTTGAGTGAAATTTTTATCGTGATCACAATACTTCCTTTACTACGTAAAAGGAAGTAAAAAGGTTGCAACAATAAAACTTTGACTTTTAATTACTCCCCATTTCGGTTTTGTTACATAACTCCTTCTTCTTCACAGCCCTTTCATTGCGTCTGAAAATATAGCAATATTCGGCAAACTTTCATCATCACTAGGGTTTTTCAAGTTTGTCTCTGAAATAAGAGACGAAATTTACGATAAATATACGATATCTGCAATGAAAGTTGTGGTATTAATAGCAAAGCTTGATATTGACCTGCAGAAATCTGTTTATTGCTACTGTTTTCCAAAAAATAAGTTTGATTTTTTTTTTTCTTACCATACTTTTAGAGCTTTCTCAAACTTTATGTGCTCACATCTTTTATATTTGTTTTCTAAACTTAAAAAAAAAGCTATTTCGATGAAAAATGATTTATTAAACGAATTTATTAAACAACACATATAAAACAGCTAAGATAAAAATAAAAACTAATTTTTGTCTAAAAAAGTAGCAATGTTGTCCTACGCTTACGCAGCAAGGCTAAAAATCGCTTCAAATCCAACCTATTGGCCACCCTTGATGAGCGCAACTTAAAAATAACCGGCAGAGGTTTAATAGGTAGACAAACTGTATCTCAACAGATGAATATCTGCATAAAAGTTTATTTTATGGGACCAGGACACATAACATAATAATGGCCTCTTCCAACATTCTTTTTATTTTTTAAATGCTGTATATTTTTACTCCAGAAAGGAATTTCTTCTTTACTTGTCAGATTATTCCTTTTAGAATTTTCCGTTCAGTTTTATTTCTCCCTTAATACCCCCTTAATCATCTGGATTCCACTCCCGCCATTAAAGTTTCCCTCTTATTAGGGTGGACCGACCAGTGATTGAACAACTCATAATTTGTTTTAAAAAATAAGGTTTCAAACATCTTTTTTTTTAGTAAATGGGAATTGGCAATAGTGACTTTCTTCTATACAATTCCGTAAAGAAAACGAGAAGAAAATTTTACTTTTGTAAACTGATTGAGGGTGTTCGTTGACTGGGGTATTGCATCCTTTTTTAGTTTGAATTCCTCCAGAAAACTTTATCTAGAACCGTTAAAATTGTCCCCATTTTTAAAAAAATATTACCATATATTAATTCAAATTATTTTACTGTCATGAGCCAAATGCAACAATTTCACGAATTAAAAAAAAAAATGAAATTGTGTTTAAGTGCTTATTTACGTTGTAGTCGGTATACCAAGTATCACCTTACACCATCCGGATTGTTCAATGAGTTACTCTTTCATTAGTTCTGAGATTTTGAATTCGCATTTTTCAGCTTAACCTCCTTTGCAGACTCATCTTGGCCGTCTGTAAATGTGGGTTTGTATATGATAAGATTATTTTTTAACCGATTAATGCCTAGTGTCCCTTTTTAGGGACGGTCCGAAAAAGGGTCTGAATTTCCCAAAAATGAGCATTTCAACTAAATAATAGTGTTCAATTAGTACCTTGGTATTGTTTCAATTCGTTATTAACAGATTTCAGCATATAACCATTGTAAAATGTGTTTTGAGCAGTTTTAATATGACCTTTATCAAAAATGACATCGTTCACAATCTCAAGAAAAAAAGCTAAGTTGTCAAAGTTATTCCCAGCTTCCCAGTTTATGTTAATTGCTGATTTTATTTCTTCTGATAAAATGTCTTTTTAAATATTATATCATAGGTAGAAAAAATTTCAGTAAAAAAAGTATGTACCCTCTGGGGTCTATCGTAACTTTTAAGGGACAATTTTTCTTTCCTTAATAAAAAAAAATACATGATATTTTTTTAATAATTTTTCCTGTCCATTAAACACTGTTTGTAACCAGTATACAAAATATCTTTGGAAAAAAAATGTCAGGCATTAATGGGTTAACTTATTTGAAAAAGGAATTAATATTTAGTTTTTTGTGGGTTTATTATGATTTCACTGTTTTCCATCTGCAGAATCAACTTTGAAAATGTATTTGTTTCAAGGAGTTTTATTCAGAAAACATGGTTCTAGAGAGTGACCAATCAGAATTATCAAGCTCAAATTAAATAGGGGTTCTCAACTTTTCAGGTTTTGCGTCCTCCTCTCCTCACTCCCTCCCCCTAGCCACTGATGTGATGCTACTCGCAGCATATGTAGCCATTACAAAAATACAATCGGAATTTAATCCATTAATGCCTGACTTTTTTTTCCAAAGATATTTTGTATACTGGTTACAAACAGTGTTTAATGGACAGGAAAAATAATTAAAAAAAATATTATGCAAAAAATAATTTTTTTATTAAGGAAAGAAAAATCGTCCTTTAAAAGTTACGATAGTCCCAGAGGGTACATACTTTTTTTACTAATTTTTTTTCCTGCCTACGATATAATATTTAAAAAGACATTTTATAAGAAGAAATAAAATCAGCAATTAACATAAACTGGGAAGCTGGGAATAACTTTGAAAACTTAGCTTTTTTTCTTGAGACTGTGAACGATGTCATTTTTGATAAAGATCATATTAAAACTGCTACAGAACACACTTTACAATGGTTATGTGCTGCAATCTGTTAATAACGAATTGAAACAATACCAAGGTACTAATTGAACACTATTATTTGGTTGAAATGTTCATTTTGGGGAAATTCAGACCCTTTTTTGGACCGTTCCTAAAAAGGGACGCTAGGCATTAATGAGTTAAAACTAAATTTGCGAGGTAAAAAATAAAATTAAAAAAAAAATTTTTTTTTAATAAAAAACTTCAGTACTACTGTAAAGTCTCTAGGAAATTGGACTTCTCTACTTTCCCAGTAATGATTTAGTTTCTTCAGAAATAAGTGGACAACGTTGCTCAAAAGAAGCTGTATCGTTACTAGAATATTTATTGAAGCCCAGTTTCCTGTTGATTTTCTAGCAGCACTGCATTTTTTTACCGAGTGGTTATTAAACGAAAATATAGATACTTTCAAAAATAAAATTTAATATTACTGCGCGAAATTTTATTTTCAACATATTATTATCAGAACTTATGAAATTAAAAAATCAAAGATCTCTCTCTGTGATCCGCACTTTCTGCGTCCCTTATGCTTAACAATTGGTTAAAAAAATATAATTAAAAAACAAATAAAATTTTTTAACAAACTTTAATTTTATATTCTTAAAAAAAATCAAATTGTTCACAGTTTGTATGTTGCGAAACCTTACTGCAAAATAACCAATGGAAAAGAAATGCCACTCCTTCTCCCTTTCCTCATTGTGGTAGCCTATGACACTTAATTTACTGAACAATTTCTCTTATTCACCCTCAAATTCTTCTCATATTTGAACGCTCCTATATTTGTAGCTCGTTATAGAATTTCTCATACTTAAGGAAATCTTTCGAAACGACGTGTAAAAATATTTTGGGTAAATTTGCTTTGTTGTTGATAGCAGAGCCATAAATAAGGGATTGAAAGAAGAAAAAAAATCGATGCAAAGTAATGACTGTGTGGGTTGTAAAACCGATCACAATGAGATTCGTATCACGTCTCAATCGGCTACTGCTCTCTCCCGGAATGAAATACGGTTTAATTGCAGTCCTTTTCACCGGGGGGAGCAGTTTTAGTTGCGAATTTGAGTGAATTAAGGTCAAAGGTCCGAGTCGATCTCGTTGTCAAATTCCTCACACATAATGGAAATCAGAATAACAACGTCACCTTGCGTCGCTATAAATTCTGGCAGGGATGTTTCCTCAGAAAATGCCGACATACCTCAGCAAGAAAAGCGTTTAGCCTCCAAGAAGATTATGTAAGAGTCATTGTCGAGTACAATCCTCCGCAGAGACTTTGGGGCAAAAAAGAGAGGGCGCAAGAAAAAAAGTGCGTTCTGTATACATAAATCTCGAGGATCCAAAACACACGGTTCTAACCTTGAACTTCTGCTTTGCTTTTGCAGAACGTGACTCGGCCACTGTCATAACCACCTGGGTTGGGCCAGTCGTCAAAAAAGGGGACCCACCGATTCTCTGGGAGTGGCTCGAGGGGGGTTCAAAGACCCTTTCGCTAACAGGTGACGGAACAAAGCGCGCGGAGGGACCTCACCTTCTGAGAAAGCATCCCTCCTTTTCACTGCCCCCTTTCTGCGGAGAAATTCTCACCCTTCCGCCTTCCTTCCTCTGCAAAAAGTTATGAATGAATGACAATCCTGGAAGTAAGGTTCCGTTTAAGGATCCATAGAATTTCAGGGATCGAAGAACCTTCCATTCCGAGAGCGTATTTCCGCATGGGTAGGGTTGGCAATCAAGCAGAAGGTTCTACAAGTGCCGAGAGAAATATGCATTTGACAAATTCAAATATTTGACAGAGCAGGGAACAGGTACGGTGCGGGAGTGAGGGATTCATTCATTTATGCATGAAGGGACGTACATCATTAGATGGGATACAAAAGGAAAAAGACAATCTTTGATTTTTAACCGAGACACATGACATTAAAACGATTTAAAATCGATCAAACTAAAGGCACGACACTTTTATACAAGAATCAACCAGGTAGCGAAACCAACTTTGGTAATGCATCGATGGAAACATTTTGCTAAAAGCTTTAGACACATTCTGTAGTAAAAAACATTAATAATGGTGGTAGTTACCACGAGTAAGTTAAATATTTAACAAAATAAGTTTGAGACAAAGGATAAACTTCGAAATCTGGATCTTATGTCCACCCCGCTGAGAAAACTGGACTTTATACCATCGCTGTCCAAAAATGTGGACCATCTGTTCGTGGACCTCTTGTCTGTCGGACCTTATGTTCCTTGGATCTTATGGCCATTGGACATAATGTCTGGCGGACCTTCTGTCTCTCGGATCTTCTATACTTCGAACCTTTTGGACGTGGATCTTCTGTTTGTGGAGCTTTTGGTTTTGAACCTTATATCCGTATCCCATCTATAGTGCGGAGGTCGCATAAGAACGAAACTAAAAGAGATAAAATGTACGGACAGTTTCTGGATTGGTCTGCAAAATATGCTCATTTAATACTCGTCGAAATGGGTAGGAAGAAAATGCTTCTTTCTAAATTCATTGAAAATTTCCAGATAATTGGTGATTGTTGATAAATTTACGGTTTGAATGTTTATGAAATTATGTGAGCAACCTAGAAGCAAAAGGAAGAAAGTGGCAAAATTACTAATTTAGAGTCAACTAGAGTAAATGGTAAGAGAAACTGAAATCTCTTTTATGGTAAGATATAAGTAACTTCGACGTGGTACTGTACACTATGACTTCGACAAACTTTTCAATGACAGCTTACAGAAGGAATCTATGATTTGAACTTGGCACGCGTTTTACTCGAAACTTTGAATTTTTTCCATTACATCCTTTTTCTTCTTGCTGCCTGCATCTGTTGAGGCATATTTACGCATACTTCATAGTGTACAGAAATTGTTCATTGTATAAATGAAACATTAACTGTAAATCTTATCAGGAGAATGTCTGTTAAGTCTGTACGATTCGTATTCATTTTTTTTCTCTCCTTCACACCATATACATAAATTACGTTTTTCACAGTCCTGAAAATTAAAATTAGTAAACATTTATATGAATCATGAGTAAATCTTTTCCTACTCTTGTTAAATCATAGGGGATCCCTTTTAGGACCAAGTCAATTTGCATCTGCAAATCTTGAGAAAAGTGACATTATTTATGAACAGCCCCTATGGTTTGAAATAACTTCGTCTTTTACTTCAAGATTAACGTTTGTTTTAATTTTCTCTTTAGACGTTAATGTTATTATTTTTTTTTCTTAATTTTTAGTTCAAACTGAAAAAAAAAAAACGGTTTATATCAAAAAATGAAATATGGAACAAAATGTAGAAGCTGGATTTTTTCGCCCAAAAACAGTTAAATAGAATCGGAGTATTTCCTTAAAAGTTATTGGAAAATAGCGGGGAGGGAGGCAGACTGACAGTGACAGACGCATATATCTCCAACTTTGAAAAGTATACAAAGAATATATATATACTTATATTTTTTAAAGATACATTAAGTCTTCTTTCATTTTTCTTTTCCTGTCGTTTTTACTTTTGCTGGAAAGTAGGCTAAACGAAATATAAAACTCAGACACCTGCAAACCAAGACCACGATTGAGCAAAAACGCCGACTCTTTAAACCTGAAACGAGGGTACGTTTGAATGTTGAAACGATAAGATTTTGAAATTAGAAATTCTTGAACATATTGTAACGAGTCCGTAGCACCTTCAACTTTCTTCAAATGAGCATTCCAATCTTGAGGAAGTAACTATAAATTTATTTACAAGTATGTACACTATTTACAATAAGAGCAGAAAACAATTGCTAAACATCAGCAATTAGGCAGCAAACACTACACTGTACTCTCAACAGTAATTCAGCACCACGTATCTAACGTGAACAGTAATTAAGCAATTACAAAAGCAAAACAAACATTCGCCCAAGCGAATAGCGAATAAAACGAGTCACCAGAATCAAATCTGAAAACAACTAACTGACTTGTGTTCAAGGCCAGCTATTTATACACGGAAAGAATTCCCGACAACTTTCTAGTAATATCTGGAATATTCCAAATCCTTCATAACTTTAAACAATTCATTCAAGAAAACGCTAGAAATAAAAAGAAAAACACCACTCCGAGCGGAAATGTCTTCACGCTTATTAAAGTTAGGGCAAGTGTAAAAACTACAAAGTGTTACGGGGCCGGTATACAAGTGATAAAAGTGATATCTTCAGATACTTTTGCAACATGATGTCAGATAAAACCAAAACTAATGAAAATGATGCAAGGCAGGAAAAACAACAACTATTTACAAGATTTGTAACAATATTTTAAGCGACAGGTATTAAGCGTGACAATAATCTGACATTCATCCCATCAAACGAAAGATCGGTCGTTAGGTGTCTTAGCCATGAAGGCAGTTGAATTCATACTAAGGATAGTGGGAGGACATTTTGAGAGAAATCTTGACTGTTACATAATTTGGAGTGTCAAATTTGTTCCTAATAAATGTTACATAAGTGAAGAAATAAGGGAAACCTATTCTTGGTAAGCATTAGTGAACTTTCACTTATGCTTCGGCCCAAGAGACCAACAGAAAAAGGTGCATAAGTGAGAGAGACCAGAGACGTATAAGTGAACAGGCCTATTAAAAGGACTAAAATGCAAGATAGGTTCTAATGAGAGCATGAATTAGGATGTTTCTACAGAAAAGTGATTTATTACTACTGTTTGGCAATTACTGTAACGCAACTACAGTGATAAAGAGAAAACAAATATTGTAGCATACCTAATCACAAACTATTCCCTTCAAAACGATCCATAATACATAAATGAATAACAAAATAGGAAAATGTATGTTTAGAAAAGAGATATGATCATTGTAGGAGATTTTAGAGATATAGGAATTTTAGTTTTCAGCTTTAAAATGCATGAGTAGCAAAGTGAAATAGTTTATTCCATTTATTTACTCATTTATTTACTTTTCTTATTCAGTAATTTATTTACCAATTAATTCAATTATTTTTCTTTAGTTAACTAATTAATGCTTTCATTTATTTATTCATTTGAAGAAAAATATTTTTATTAATCAAATAAGAAATATTTCATAAGAAAAATACTTTAAATAGTGCATTGCAATGAACATGTATGGGGTTAAAGAAATAATCTATTTTCATTTGAAAGGTACAAATTACTGTCAAAACTGAAAAATAACATTTCAATGCACGTTTTATAATAAAATACATTATTTCTTTATGTGCAGTAATTCTCAAAACAAATTTCACTTTTTTTTTCCATTTCGAAAAGTGTAAGCTATCTTAATTCTTTCACCTTGACCCTCATTTCCCCCTCCCCCCTTTGGAAAAATCATTTAAAATTATCAACAGTAATCACAAAACCAACGTAAAAAGATATCGTACAAATTGATTTGAATAAAGGAAGTTTTCTAACTCGTACAATATGCTGATACAAGGTTGCCCACTTACGGCGCAAGTTGCGTCATCAAAAGGGGGGGGGGGTAAGCTAATTAATTAATTAATTTAAATTATTTATTTTTTTTAATTTAAATTAATTTTTTTAATAAAAATTATTCATTAATTTATTTTTTTAATTTAAATTATTTCTTTTATTTCTTTATTGTTTATTTATTTATTATGTGTGTTTGTGTGTGTGATTGGATTAAATGGAATTGAAAAAAAAAAATTCTCTTCTGCGCATAATTCGAGCTTTTAAAAAATTAATAAAAAATTAAAAAATATCTGGTATGGACGCCCCACTACTTCCTTTTACGTGTAAATTTCTTAGTAGATGCCTTAAATGCTAAAATAGTGCTTGGAGTGATAACAATTCAAACATTTACACCCCTAGTTTGCCACGAAACAATGCAAAAAATGTTTTACAATGATTAATTTCCTAAATATGGCCTATTTTAACATCATTCAGTGGATTTTTCACTAAATATCGCCAATAGCGCCAAATTGAACCCAAAATCCGCCAAATTTGTCGCCAACTTGGCGATATGTCACCAAATTGGCGTCAAACACTTGACGACTAAAAGCTTGGCGTTATATCGCCAAGTAGTTGCGTCAATTCATATCACTTCAGTCTGCATTGAAATTAACACCGATTTACCCCATAAAAGGGGTAAAACACCCCCTTGGGAACATCAGAATGCAACCCCTAGGGGAGGGGCTCAACTAGACCCCCCTCAGAGTCTACATACCAAACTAGAAGCTCCTAAGGCTCACCGTGGCTCTACATTCTCGGCGAGAGCTGGTCGAGAGCAGCCAGGAGATTTATTACCCGAGAGAAGGGGAGATAAGGGGTGCAACGAGAGGGCTATCTACATTCTCGGACAAGCGAATGGTCAGTAAAAAAAACAAATTGCCCACCATTTTGGTCCACTCTGGATCACATTATTACGGTACTGACTGTATTTTAAAATCAGGATTAATTCTCAAAACGGAAATCAAGTGTTTAAACTTAGATGATAAAAAAAGAAAAGAAAACTTCAGACAAAAAATTTTATTCTGTTAGGACTGTATATGATAAAAATCAAGATACAGTTGAAAAGAAAATGATAAAACAAAAATAAATACATAAAAATAATGATACATAAATAATAACAATAAATGTTGCAAACGCAAAATGAAATAAAACACTGCGTACACGCAGTGGCGTACCCCACAGCCCCCTCGGCGCGGGGGGGGGGTGCAAGAGGTCTGAGGGCGCACGATCAAAAAAATAAAATAGCACTATGAGTCACACTGAAAATATATTTTTTAGAGTTACATATAATTTTCTTCTAGGGGGGAGGGGCGCACTTACAAATCTTGCAGGTGGGCGCACCTAAGTCTATGTACGCTACACCACACATGCCTTTTGGAGGCTACAAGAAACTTATTTTTAATGCAGAAAAAAATGTGTGTACTGTGTTTCTGAAAACAAAATTCATCTGAGAAAAAGTTGCCTAAATTATCTTTCTGTATTTATTTACTTTCCGTATTGTAGTTCAAAAGTAATTTTTTGTTTGTTCTATAATTCTTCAAAATTGATGTGAGATATTTTCTAGATAGTACTTATTATTCGTTTACTTTTTTTCAATCAAATAGTTTTTGAATGTCAAATATCATCAAAATTAAAGACAGTTAGTGCCAACTAAAAGTGCAAACGATAAGTTATCAGGTATATAGAATTTTACTTCCCCCTCTTTTTTTTCTTCTTCAGAACATACATATTCTTTGATGTTTGGAAAAATAAAAAATATTTATGTTTTTATTTTATTTATTTATTTATTTAAAATGAGCATTCTCATTTTTGAGTAATGTGCTATAAAATGTCTTAAGGGTGAATCTTGCATTATAATTATAACCTGAAATTTCGCTAAAAAAGTGTCAACACTCTTGTATTAAATTTATAAAATTTTAACTACTTGAACGCATCTTTAAGAACCTTTATTGACCTATTTTACAGCCGAAATCTTTTTTTTTTTTTCTTTTTTTTTGCGGTAAAAAGCTCTAAATAATTTGAAATCCTTTTACATATTTGAAGTAATATTTATTTTGTATTTTTAGCCTTTAGATTATTAATAATTTTCACAAAAATATAAAATAGCAATATATACATGAAGTATTGCATTTCGTTTTCGAAACAAAATGACTTGCACTATTTTTAGCATAAATAATTTAAAGGGAGGGGGGCAGTCATTGCTTTTGATTGCATTTCTACATTAAATATGACTATCATTTACAATCAACAATCAAATCATGATATCGATTCTGATCAAGGGGTGAAACAAAATGGTTGACGCGCCGGTCCCTCTTTGGCCGCGAGCGGAGCAACCTACGCGGGGGGTCTCCTTTGCCTCGTGCCCAAGAGACCGACAACGAACCGAGACATGGCGAGGTCCGAGAGGGCGAGAGGAGGCTTGGCGAGAGCGAGACGAGGGACCCCTGTATATTCTTGCTCTCGGTATGTCACGTGGTCTCTCGCGAGGCGCTCGCTAGAATCTAGAGGGGGCTTTATAGTTTTTGCGTTATGCTACATACACACATACGCATATACATACTTACATACAGACGTCACGAGAAAACTCGTAATGAACTGGGGCATGCTCGAAAAGGCTAGTTCGGCTGTTTATATGTTGGTACGTACATATGCACTTATGCACGTGCTGAAATTCCGAAAAAACTACTCAACATTCATTCGGGGGTGAACAACATCAAAATTTAGACCAAAATTTGAGTGAAATTTTCTTTGTGATCACAATACTTCCATTACTATAATTAAAAGGAAGTAAAAATAGTTATAGTTAAATATATATATATATATATATATATATATATATATATTTAAAAAAATAAATGAAGTAAAAAAGAAACACAAGAGGGGGAGACACACAAGAGGGTTGTGAAAAATTTTAGGGGGGAATTTGCGCCATTGTGCTTGGGAGGGGATGGGCACTAATGTGCTGATAGTCCGTAATCTATCTGATTGTTTAATTTCAAGCTAAGTACTTCCATCCCTGTTGTTTTTAACGTCCACAAAACGGAATTGAAGACTGAAAATAGCTTAATACCTAAATAAACGCGTCATTAATATTTTAACTTCTGCGGTCAGTGTAACAAAACTTTAGCATCATTCCCTTTAAAAATAGATTAAGTGCCCCTTTTTTCTGCGCACGAATCAATTACAGTCATGTTTTACAACAACAGACATCAAAAGCGTCAGCAAAGAAACAAGATTACAGTCACTTTAGATTGTCATTAAAGCGGTGAGTAGAAAATAATCGTTCTGGAAAAATGTTGCATTCTCGCATTCCAACACGAACTCGGGAATGCCTTCTGTTCTGTGCGTGTCCATTTTCCTCATTAATAATGAGGACGTTAAACAGTAGAATTTTCGAATGCCGTTGGTCGTCATTCGGCGGCTTCAATCGAAGGCATAAAACAATCGTTCGGCAATTAACTGCTCAACGCGGAATGGCATTAGCAGTGTCATCTTTCGAGGAAAGAAATTAAGTAACGTGATTTTACTTTTTTTTTTTTCTTTTAGAGTTATGTAATTGCTCTTGGAGTGCTTTGTATCGATTTTGGTTGCTAAAGTTAGGAAAATGGGGATCTGAAAACGGAATTTGCTTTTCCTTTCAACGCACAAATTGATTTGCTATTAACCCGAGATATTTTTAAATCCCGTTCATAATTGTGCAGTCCAGTTTCAACGCATTGTATATTGAATGTGAATTTAAAAAGTTTTTGTCACGCGTTTTTTCATGTTTCTGCTTTACGTCAATGTGGAGCAGGGCCCTGCTCCACATTGACGTAAAGCAGAAAGATAAAGCAGAAACTTAAAATGGATTAAATGGTATTCCTATGGAAAGTACCCGGATTTTCGGTTTCTGCCTTCAGTTTCGGTAGCGTTTTACGCTGATGTGGAGCAGGGCCCTAACACATCTCTTCTTTCCCAGACATTTTCTATTTCATCCAAATAAATGTCAGTTTTCTATAAGATCGATAACTATTGTGGTTTCATTATTTTCGTACTTATCTATTTACCTCCTCCAAAATGAGTTTTACTACTCCAGAAAAGGTCAAGGAAAATTTTATCTTTTTAGCTGTGCTGGGTTCTATGTATTTTCATTGATGTTCATCTTAGCATCGCATTTTCCAGATCCCGTTCTCTTTTACAGCGCCAAAGATCTCTCTCTAGGTTTTTCTCTTGAAAGTCATCAGTTTCACTCCATCTTCTTTGTTAATAGTCCAGCATTCGCTGCCATACAAAAACAATCTGTCCCTTGCATTCTAATGGTTCTGTTGGTTCGACTATCACCAAAATTTAGAAAAATACATAGATAATTTTTTCTCAATAATGCTTTTGAGAAGATTTCAATACTTAAGATTCTTGGCAGTTTTTTTCAACTGTCGCCAAGTTTTTAGTTTTCTAAAATAAGTCCTGATGCTTTTCGATTTTGTCAGTGTAGCAAAAATAGAATTTGTGAAATAGAAGTGTCTAGCATAACTGTATTTTTGCTAAGCGTTATCCAGGAGACTGCTAAAACATAAGTCCCTGGGCCGTTTTTTGAAATTGCATACCCCTGGAATACAGTTCCAAGCACAGTATTCATTTTTTATTTTGTTGTCAGTTTATCTTAGAACTTCTGAAGCATCCTTTATTTGAAAAATAAGTAATATTAGTAAAAATAAATAAATAAATTGCAAAAGTTTGAGTCTAGAAGTGTTTTTAAAACATGAGTTTTGACATCTTAATGTTTTTCATAATGAAGAATTGCGACAGGTGTGTGTGGGCTGGACATGGGTGCCACCACAAGAAGGAGCAGGGGCCGGTGGATGTCCGCGGAGTTGGCGCACCTGTTGCAAACTTCGAAATACAATCTGAAAAAGGGACTTCATGATGTTTGAAGACCAAAATGAAAACAAATTGCAATCTGTCCTTTGCTCAGAAAAACAAAAAAAAAAAAAAAACTTTAGTTTCTGGAATGTGTTCATTTACTGAACTAACTAAGGAAAGTTTTATATCTCTCGTTCACGTTGTTTCTTATTAAAATAAGAAATTTTCAAAAATCTTCTTAATTAAAAACAAAAAAACATTGAATTTCATTTATTGCTCTATAAAAAATTTACGTATTAAGGACCACCATATATTAAGAAATGACGTTTCGAATAGAATGCATATTCTAATAAATACGGAATATAATATTTAGTCGCAATTTTCAATAAACGTTAAAACTACCAAAGTCTTGATTGACAATCTTCGCATCAACAATTTCTGACGCCTGAAAAATTACGCATAATGATGAGCTTTGTGTACGGAATGCAAGGAATACTGACCCAAATCATTGCGGTCATAAAATATCACGAATTTGCTCCGAAGATTCCTATTGCTCTTTATTTTACTTGGAAAATATGTCTTGCGGCCATGTCATTCCCAAATGAACACTGGAATCATGTTTCTGGCGTAATGACATCGCTAATGACTCCTGGCTTTGGGCTGTTCGGACGCCATTCCCAATACAATTCTTGACACTAAGGACTTTTTTTATTCCTTTTTTCTTCAACTGATCAGCTCAAATGCCCCGCTATAAAGGGAGAACCTGGTTTCCTTCCGGCTACTTAGTACGCCGGTATTTAATTTAGAATGTGATCATACGTAGGAAAGAATGAAGCAAAAAAAGTCGTCTGTACGTTAACGTTTTCTTTTTTGAATTATGCCATTCATCCATTCCAAGAAGACAGAACCATTTTGCGTAGTTGCCAGGTTCAAATGTCCGAATAAAATGCGGTTGCTCTATTAGATTCGTTAATTTGCTCCGCATTCCTTGCCCCCTCATCAGTTTTCTCTTGCTGCTTTGTGACATTTTTGGCAGTGATAAAATAATAAATTATTCTGATAAATATTCGTTGTTAATTTTATTCGACATTGACAGTTCCAAATTTACTGACTGTTAAAATAAAGTTGTAAAAATATTAATACCTTCCTGCTTTTACACATTCTACATATTTGCTAGGAAATAATCGTATTAACTTTATAGGTTAATTGGCTGTGTGTGTTTTCCACACAAACAGTGCTTTTTTTTTTTTTTTTTTTTTTTAAGTTTACTGATCTCACCTTTTCCACTCTAGCAGGTCTACAAATACGAAGTAAGTACTCGTCAAATGGAGGGTCACAAGCAGTGGCGTAGCTAGGGGTTGGCAGGAGTGGCTCTTGCCACGGGCGCAGCAGTCAGTGGGGCGGCATTTTGACCAATAAAAAAAGTTAAGATTTTATTTTTTAATTATGCCAGTAGAAAAATATTTAAGGAAAATAAACTCATAAGAATAAGACTTGGCAGAGTGGAAAATGAAACATCTAATCATAATTAGAAGGAAGATTGGGCATCATTTAAAACATGAAAGAAAAAAAAGAATGTCAAAGTTGGCAATACTGTCTTTATAAATAATCAGAATGTTCTGCATAAAGAATTGTTTTGGGAAGTCATAGTGACCTCCTGTGACCTCCCATTGAAGCGAGCACGAAAGGGGGCGCAATTTCTTACGTTCGCCACGGGCGCTGGACCCTCTAGCTACGCTACTGGTCACAAGAGACACTTATTTATGAATTTCTCCTTCACAGCTATTTTTGACGCATAAATTAGATGTCTCCATTTACCCCATGCGGCAGATGGAAACCACTTAATTTTTCATTCTTCCTATTTTTCGATAGATGAAATTTTGATGTGAATCACCCTTTTGTGCGTATTTAACATAAATTCTGTCCATGATTTAAATTTTTGCATGATTTTTCTTTTTAAATGTCATCAGATTTGGAAGATTCAGCTGGTAGCATGCGAACTACGGGTTCAGACTGAGTATTGTTGGCGCAAAATTTCTTGCGCTTCTAACATGATCATGTACAGTGCGATCATCTGCCTATATCAACCTAATGAGGAAATAAATGAGGTGTTTCTATTTACTGAACAGTATCTGGGTAAAATGAAACAAATACTTTGAGGTGAAAGGAAACATGATTTCATTCGTTAACAAAGAGTCATGATGCCAGCCCAAGTAGCATCAACTCATCGGATTTTGCTCGGCCGATCATCGAACTCCTCGTAAACTGATTCCGTAAAGCACGATGACATCGTTCTGATCAGTATCCGAGCACGGTTTTTGATGAGCTACTTTTCCTCGGAAAGCGATATCCTTCCGATCGACTTTCCGATGAAAATAAGCCGAGCTATATTCCATCGGAAAACGGTATCCTTCCGATCAAGTTTCCCGATGAAATTCATCGGCACGGGACTGATCTGCTCGTAAATTTCTCCAAATCTCATCGTATTTCGAGTAAAACTCATCGGATTTTGCTGTTGGGATTCTGTTTGGCCGATGAGACATATTGGATCATCGGCCGATGAGAATTTCATCGGGTTTCGATGAATGGCCGATCATCGGCCGATGAGATGATGCTGCTAGGTAGGTGCTTTATACCCAGTTACTTTCTGATAGTGTAGTTTTGGAGACAATACACAAACTTTTCTGTTTCCATATCCAAAGAAAGTGACGGATTGAAATTTGAAACACTGAATTTATATTTTCCCTTTACCCCAACTGGCCCTATATCTAATAAAAAGGAGCGTGTCACTTTTATAATCCAATTTCTTAGGTAACCATTATTTCTCTTATACTTCGTTCCACTATTGGAAAAAAAATCTTACATTTAAAATGGCCTTCATAAAATGAATAAATAAGTAAATAAATAAAAAACTTAATACATGAAATATAATGAGCCATCAATCGATTAGTTTGATAGAATGAACATATGTTTCTTCAATTCACTAATAGTTTTTTTGCTGTGCTAAAGGCACATTTTAAATCCAAGTTAAAGACAAGACTAAGTTCCGTGAAAAGAGACATGATGTTATGAAATTGATGTAGATAAACGGAGAAACTGGTATTTTTAATTTTGAATAAGCATCTTATTTGTTTAAAATTTTATCAAAATATCTTGAAAAATTACATTGAAAGTATGAAATGAGAACACAACATACAAAAACTTCTTAGAAACTAATATTTGAAATTGCGAAAAACTGCTAAATTTTTTTCAGTGTCCTTTGAAACTAACTTGATGCAACTTATGAAAATAGATGTGCATCACATCCCAGGTAGCACAAAAAACGTTTTATAAACGTTTTTAATCGGTTGTTACAACGTTAATAACCATTTTACAACCTTTAAAAAACGAAGTGTGCTACTTGGGATGGTTGCAGTCGAATTTTCATCAGGACAGTGGACACCGATGTTGTCGTCTTGGCCACTGCGCTTCTTCAAGAACTCCAGGGATGTGATCAGCTGTGGGTGGTGCCAGTTAGGTACAGGAAAATCGTACCGAATCTTTGATATCTGCGACATAGCTAAACGACTTGGGCCAGAAAAGTGTTCAGGACTTGAAGTGTTCCACGCTTTTACAGGTCGTGACATAACTTCGTCTTTTAGAAACAAAGGAAAACGATCAGCTTGGTCAGCATGGCAATCTTTACCTGCGCTTAACGAAGTATATTAATCTCTTTCGCAACCCCTTACTCCAGCAGAAGTACTGTGTATGGTTCCTGGGCTGGAAAAGTAAGTCGTAGTATTATATGATAGATGCAGTGAAGATGATACCGTCAACGCCGTGCGGAAAACTTGATTCTTCTCTAAAGGAAGGGAAATCGAAAATATTCCCCCAACTCAGGACGCACTAATACAGCATGCTCTTCGAACGTCATTTCGAGCTGGGCATGTATGGAAGAAGAGTCTGCAGGTAACTCCTGTGCTGCCTGACCCTCAAGAGTATGGCTGGATAAAATCTAGCGAATCTCCTGTGACTTGGAAGGTATTCCTACCTTCTTTTCTTTTATTATAACTTTACGTTAACTTAAACGTTTTATTGTAGTAATACAACTAAAATCTAATTATTTTCAGGTTAAATGGACTTCGATTCCCCCTGCTTCCGTAGCCTGTCAGGAAATAATCTCGTGTGCCTGCAGGACGAAGTGTCGTACATCTCGATGCGGTTGTGGAAAAGCTGGTCTCCCTTGCACTTCTTTGTGCAAAAATGGGGGTTGTGAAAATGACGAGACCCGCTGAGATGAACCCTCAAAATGTTCAAATCCTGCTTTTGTAATAAAAACACCAGATTGTTAACAAATTAAAACATTTTAAATTTTAAGTCTGTTTTCAGAAAAGTTAAGAAGTCTGTAAGTTCAAAAGTACTTTCAATATCGTCACTTTGTTTTCGCGAAAAACTGCTAAATGTTCCGACTTCTTTCAGTGTTTCATTCATAACTCCTATACTATTAGTCTTAAAGAGCGTCACTAGAGCTTAAATTGTTGCAAATTTAATGTTTTTTAAATTGGGTAAGCACATGTACCATCAAAAGTTGCGTAGTTTAGGAGTTATAAAGGAAACACCGAAAAAATTCGGAAAATTTTGCAGTTTTTCGCAAGAGCAAATGATTGTTTTTTTCGCGATTGTATAAGGACTATTGAACTTACAGACTTATTTTTTGCCTTAAATGAAAGTCAATTAAGTTTACTGTAACTCAACGTCCATTTTTCACTTGTAGAGTTGGAATTTATGTTGATATCTGGTCCTAAATACGATTGAAGCATTTTTTTTTTTAATTTCGCAAAAAATGACCTATTTTCAAAGTATGATATTTCCGACACTATTCGTCTTACAGAGCGATACTAGAACTTAAACTGTTGCAAATTTAGTGTTCTTTAAAATGGGTATGCACATGTATTTTCATAAGTTGCATAAAGTTAGAGTACCAAAGGAAACACTGAAAAAAGTCGGAAAATTTAGCAGTTTTTCGCAAAAACAAATATTTGTTGCTTCGCGATTATAAAAGAACTATCCAACTTACAGACTTCAATTTTGCCTTAAATGAAAGCCAATTAAATGTACTGTAACTTAATGTACAATTTTTGCTTGTAGAGTAGGAATTTATGTCGATATTTGGTCCGAAATGTGATTAAAGCATGTTTTTTTTTTGCGTTTTTCGCAAAAAATGACCTTCTTTGAAATACGATATCTCCTAAACTATTCGGCTCACAGAGCACCACGTGAGCTTAAATTCTTCGAAATTTAGTGTTCTTTAAAATGGGTAGCCACATGCTTATTCAAAAGTTGCATAGTTTAGGAGTTATAAGGGGAAAACTGAAAAAAGTCGGAAAATTTCGTAGTTTTTCGCGAGTTACGCGGCGAGCACAAGTTTTAGAAAACTGCAAACTTAGATTTACACTACCCTAGGTGACCCAAACAACATATTAAAAAATTAGAACTACAACATGATGTGCGAATTTAATGTCTAACATGACTGGACTGTAAGTCCTATGCGCGCGTAAAATAAGTTTGAGACGCTATAAAATATGATCCAAGTAACTTAGCGAATGCCTCCGTGGCTTAAAATGACCCTTATTGACCCAAAAACATAATTAACAAAAAATTTTGCTTTTACCTCAAAATGAATAATCCTTTCGCTATGCCGCCGGACTAAGGTACTGATCTTGATAAAATGAATGCAGCAGATGGAAGAGGAGTCAAGAAAAATAACTAATTTACACAAAAGCAGTTTTCAATCTCACTGCCATAATATAAACAACTTACTAAGTATAAACCATACAGCTTGCAGATCAGCTGGCTCAAGATGACAGCTGATCCTTTTTATGAGCTAGTAAATTACCCTTAAAATTAGGGGGATAACAGGCAAATGTCATTTGTACAAATGCAAGCTTATTTGGAGCCATTTATGATCACAGTTTTTTTTTTTTTTTTTTTTTTTTTTTTTAAGAATAAAAAGGATCAAGCAGTGAAAATATGAAACACTTAAGAAAACAGAACATTTTTAGAGGGAAAAGAGATTGTTGCAAATTGTAAACAGTTCTTTTCATGATTCTAATCTAATCATTTTGAACTCATAATAATGATAAAGCAAAGTTAAAACAAACCTTTTCTGTTTTTTCCATTGGTTCAGAGTTAAATAAACAAAACCAGGTTTTATTTTGATACTTCATTAAATGAATGAAACAAGTTCAGAGCTGCAAGTGTCTACTTTTGAATTTGTATTTCAGTCTGTCCTTTGCTTAGTTGCTTAGAGAAACCATTGCTGAACAGATATAGAATTTTACTTGTGTTTTCAACTAGATTGTGTTATAAAAAATGATTTAGTGTGGATGTATCTATATGCAGTGTAGGAAAATTAACTGCAAGTGAATGTCAGAAATTGATTTTCACTCATGAGAAAGGAATAAAGAATAGCAATTGTTTAAGTGAAGAAGAAAAATAATTATTGTGTGCAAGACTTGACAGTGAACTGGATTCAATTCAAAATATTTGTTTTCATCATGAAAATGTATTCTTGAAGAAGTTTGATGTGGCGACACAAAGTCTGTAGTGATCCATTAAAAAGACATAAAGACAATCTATGGTATTTTGGAATGTTGTCTGAAGTCAACCAAGACGAAGGAGACCTTCTAGTAAAATTTTTACATCCAAATGGACCTTCCCCTTCACTTTACTGGCCTAGTTCTGTTGATATTTGTGGAATTCCATTTCTTCATGTACTCAGTGTTGTAGAACCACCACATACAATAACTGGAGGGACATACACCTTTTCTAATAAATAATGCTCTCAGTGGAAAGGAAAAGGAAAAACAGGCACATGTAAAAGGAATATCAGAATTATAAGCTGGTATTTACAGAATCTATAATATTTTGGGTAAATTGCTTAGTTATAAATTAGAATTGTATGAAAATTTCATTTTCATGTTATCTTAAATTTTCAATAATTTTCAGAAGGTGATATACACTTCATTGCGAGATAACCATAAATTTAAATTAACGCAAAACCACAAAATTTTCAATTACTAAAAAAAGTACAAACTATTTTTAATGGCAAAAAAAGATTTTTTGAGGTTAATTAAAACTATAAAAATTGAGCCATTAATTTTTGTAGAGCATAAACTCTCATTTTAAGAAAAAGAAAGATGAATTTTTCTTTGCACAGAAGTAAAAGTAATTGAAAAAATGCCTCACAGTAATTTTTTTTTCCAAACATGGGGGGGGGGGGGGATCCAGAAAGTGCTAGAAATAGCATAATCAGTGGATTAGTGTCAAGCTAAACTTTTAATTTTTCAGTTGTCTTAACTACAATCTAGAAACTGTATGAGTCAATTGTGTTATGCAAATATTAAATTTCATGATATCTTATTTCCAGAATTCCTTCAATTTAAACTATTTCAACTGAAAAAAAAAAACCTTTAAAGTTAATTTTTATTAGGGATGGACCGGATATCCGAAAACTATCCGGTATCCGGCCTATCCGGCTGATATTTTAAGTATCCGGTACTTCCGGATATCCGATCCGGCTGACCGCCCCGGATACGGATATCCGGAAGATTTTTGCAGGATATCCGGCTAAGTATCCGGTATTGATGTGGGGAATATCCGGAATTGATGTGAGGGTTATCCGGTATGATGTGAGGACCTAATTAAATATTTTCTTTTTTATAAAAATCTTAGTTAAAAATTTCATTGTTTGATAAACCTTTTAGATGATGTAATTACTTTTCATCTTTCCTTTTTACCAATTTTTGCTTCTAAAACAAAAATTGTGTTATTCCTCCGACTGTGTACTGGACATGGAAGCATTCTGCATATTTGATTTTTCACAATTGCCAGATAAAATATGATTGTCTTCAGCTTTTCAAAAATATTTTAGTTAAAATATTTAGAAAGAAAAGGCTACAAACCTTCAAGGATTAATGTGCGACAAAAGTTTGAAAAAAACTTACGATCATATCGTTAGTTCATAAAAATTAATCGCAGTAGCTTTTAATATAAATTCTCAAATTATTTTATTTATTGAATTCTTTTATTTTTAGTTTTTGTGCTTCTAACAAAAATTGCGATCTATTAACACCCAATGATGTTGTAATTAGATATTTTTTACTTTGCCACTATTATTGCTTTATTATAATTGAAAATAACATACACTAAATAACCTATCTAACATTGACGAAAGTTTTCTTTTAGATAATGAAAACATCTGTCCCCATGAATCGTCGCAACTTAAAACCATGCTTTTTTTTTTTTTTGAAAGAGTTTAAATGTGTGTAAAGAAATTTTGAATTTTGCACTTTGTTTCGTTCTTTCTTTTTGTAATACCTTCCTTTCAGAAAAGATATTTCTCTGCTATTAGAATCTTTTCACGTCTGTCACGCCGCTCCGTAACTCCTCGAGAACATGTTGAGCATGACCCTCAATAACATTCAATCGAGTTTCGATAACTCAAAGCTTTATAAACTCAAATATACCTTCATTTCAAAGTTTTCATTTGGTCCCAAATTCTTGAAAAGACGGTAGGAACTGCTTGTAACTCGAACTATCAATAACTCTAAGTTTTTAGCCGGTCCCTTGGGACTATGAGCTATTGAGACTTGACTGTATTTAAGATGTTAATTTGCATCATTAGAAAGTGTATTTTGTCTTTTAGAATTTAAGTAAAACTTTAAGTTAATTATTTAGATATAAGTTTATTAATTTATTTTTTAAAGTGAACATGTTTAGAATAATTTTAAATAATAATGATAATATATCGGTCATTTCAGCGAAAATGGTACAAATCAGTCCCGATACTTCAGAATTTTGGGAATTAATTTTAATGTTTACCACCAATTAATTATATTTTTTTATTTGTTCTCCATCTAATTGTGTGTAACCAAGTATTACTTATTTAGGCATAAGCCATTTATAAAGGACCCCCCCCCCCCAAAAAAAAAAAAAAATTCTTTGGCAAAAGAAGGAAAAAATGATCTGCCCCAGCTTCAAATTGCTAGGACTTAAAATGCAATTTAAGATTAAGCTGAAATGCAACAACAAAATCATTTGCAATGCACAGCACAAAAAATGCTTCTGACACCCTTTCTGCTGATTTTTATGTATGTAAACAAAAAAATCTTGGAAAAACACCTATTTATCTTTGTTCCTAGATTTTTTTTATGTTTCAAACTGTCCACTCTGTTACAAGCCTTTCAGAAATAAAATAAGCAATCGCATTCAATGTGATATTTTTTTTAATAAGTACAAGTAATGTATCTGCTTTGATTACTTTGATACATTGAATTATATAATCAGTAACTAAGATAAGCCTAAAATTCTTTGCTGATGATAGTTAATTTGCACTGTGGGATGTCCACTCTGTTACAGTCGCATTAATAGTGCAAAAAATATTTTTTCTTGAAATTGCAGACAGAATTAGTTTTAGGATGCTTAGTTCATTTTATACTTGTTCTGTAATTAACTTTTCTTTACGATTAGAAATATATTTTTCAAACCTCATTTGTCTCCTCTGTTACACAAAGTGGTCGAACTATTCAAAACCCTTAATGAATGACTCATATATACAAGCCATTTACACTTTATTATGCACAAATAAACAGAGAATAATTTTTAAAACAATGATTAGTTGGCGAAAATTACTTCATTTGATAAACTTAACTCGACAATTTCAGACATGATTTGTACCATTTTGGCTGGAATAACCCATAAATATAACATTTGCATCTCGGAATGTATCTTTATTTTTTCAAAATGAAGTTGAATTTCGAGGTGATCGTTTAAGAATTAGTTTATTAATTTGTTTTTAAAAAAGTGAATATGTTTAGCATGACCCTTAATGTATTTAAAATGATAATTTGCCACTTTTAAGAATGTGTATCTTAATTTTTTGGAACTAAAGTAAAATTTCAAGTTGATTATTTAAGTAAAGTTTACTCATTTGTTTTTTAAAAAGTGAACAACTTTAGCATACCTCTTAAAAGTATATTTAAACTGCTGATTTGAATCTTCAGAAAACATGTTCCTTTGTTTTTTGGAGTTATATAAAATTTTTAACTGATTATTTGAGTATAACTTTATTATTATTATTATTATTTAACACACTGGTCCTGTTTTAATATTTTCTTCTTTAACTTGTATGTTAGAAAAATTACATGCATATTATTCTTTAAAAAAAAGAATTTCAAAGCAAAATTTTGCTTTATATTATTGCAAAATTAGAAATAAGAAAATGTGTTACTTTGTAATGAAGTTTAAATTCATAAAATTCTAATAAAATATGTATCAATTTGAAAAAAAAAAAACGTTTATCTGAGCTTAGTTTTTTTTCCTTTTTTCTTTCTTTGTTTCTTTCTTTTTTTTAAATATTGGTGAAATATTTAATAACTGTATCATTTACGTAGAAACCTATTGAAATGATATTGAAACAGAAAAGCTTTAAAATTTAAACTAAGAATAATTAAAAGTTTAAACTTTGAGTATATACAGAAATATTTAATTCAATCTTTTAAAGTTTCGTCTATTTTGATAAAAATACATAATTTAGAAAGAAATCACAATATGCTAGTGTTTCATTTCATATGTAGCGCTACTCCTGTACAAATAAAATAGAGGCTTTAAAAATTAATTTAAATGTATTTAACATGTTCTTAAAGAAATTATGCGAGAAACAACTTTGATTTATTGTTTTGAAGCTGCATTACATAAAAATAAGCGAACATGCAATGTAATTGTAATGCCGGATATCCGCAGGATATCCGGTCGGATATCCGGTATCCGGCGTGTGATGAGCCACCGGATATCCGATATCCGGTATCCGGCAAAATCACTATCCGGTCCATCCCTAATTTTTATGGGTTTGAGTTGAATATTCAACATACTTCATGTTTAAATTTTTGTTGTAATTGATGACAATTCTGTTTTTAAATTCGAGGAGAGCTTGTTTGTATGATGTTTAACGTTAACGTTTTTTCTCCTTTAAAAGGGGGGGGGGGGGAGAGAATCCCTCAAATACCCAAAATAATTTTTATGGGATAAATTAGAATACATTTTCTAGATCATGTAAAAAAAAAAATTATGATTTTTAAAGATGACCCTCATGTTGAAAATTAAAATTTTGATAAAGCCTTTTTTTGACAAAAAAAATTCAAAATTTTCAATTTTGAAATTTTTTTTTAAAAATTCATATGGACTAAGACTATTGTAGTATTTTTTATTTGCATGCTCAAAGTCTTCACATTTTCTGTAAAAAAATTTAAAAGATTAAACCATTAGTTTCACGGGTACAATTTTTTTTCATAAACAACACCAGCTCAGTTTATGTGTCACGAAAATGACAAAAAATGTAAAATCGCAAAATTTCAACAGGCTATAAAATCAAAACGCATCGAGATAGAAAGAAAAAAATTTAGGGGGTTGCTTATGACCACAAAGGAAGGAAGTATACCAAGTTTCATCAAAATCTGAGATGGTGGGTGTTGGGGTGTGGTTGAATTGACATGGAATCACCCGTATTTCATTAAAAAGTAGTGATGAGAGTTAAAGAGAAATGAATAAAACTTTGTCGCGTAAGAAATCAAACTATTGTGGAATTTTTTTAGGCAAATGAATTTCTTCATTTCCTTTTAAATAACTCGAGAAACAAAACTTTGATTATTGTTTTAAGCTGATTACAGAAAAATAAGCGAACATCAATGTAATTGAATCGTTTATTTCGAAAAGGTAACATCTCTATTTTGATCTCCTCTGTCTCTTTAGAAAATTAAACAGCGCACGGTTATATTTTTGAATGTCATAATCAATGGTTATTTGGTAAATTATTGCAGTAATTGTGTACTTAACTAAAGGCATTTTTTCATTGATTATGACATTCAAAAATATAACCGTGCGCTGTTTAATTTTCTAAAGAGACAGAGGAGATCAAAATAGAGATGTTACCTTTTCGAAATAAACGATTCAATTATAATGCCGGATATCCGCAGGATATCCGGCCGGATATCCGGTATCCGGCGTATGATGAGCCACCGGATATCCGATATCCGGTATCCGGCAAAATCACTATCCGGTCCATCCCTAGTTTCAAGAGCTTAAAAATAACACATAGAGAGACTCAAGCTCTTATAGCAGCGATAAGAAGATAATTATTTTTGTTAAAAACGAAACTTTTTTTTTTTTTTTTTTGCTTTTTCTTGAGTTTTTATGAATGCGCACTCAAACACTTAAGTTCAAAAATATCTAAAAAAGGGTTTTTTCATCAGAACATAAGTACAATAGCTCCTGCGAATAATAATAGAACAAATTGACATCAACTTTTGAGGTTTATGTCTTTTTTTTTTTTTTTTTGATTTCACGTTGAATGACGTACACATTTTTGATCTGCAATATCCCCTTGAAACTGGTTTAAATAAAAATAACGTTTTTTAGTTAAGAAAAGTGTGTTCTTTCCAATGACGTAAAGAAAATTGAAATTTAAGATGACCCTTGCGAGATATTGCCCTTTGAAATTGATACAAAATTGAGAAAAAAGAAATTTGACTGGAATTTCAACTCGCATAATTCAGCAATTATTTGAGCTATCGAGATGCCACTTGCACATCTTTCGGACGAACTAGCAGGCTACAAACGAGGAAAGAATTAGCTTCAGAAAATCATTCTCTTAGCAGATACAAGCTGATAAGGTATGGTCAAAATTTGCCAAAATACGATTTTTTACCCACTTTGGCAGCAAATTGCAAAAAATCTACAGTGCATGGAGCTTCTGCTACACAAGTAGGCTATTCTACCCTAAACAGTGATCAGAATCACCAAATTTGAGTCTGATAATCGTCTTAGGTCGCGAGCAATAAAAGCACAAACTTGACGATTTGGACAGTTCTTTCAAGACACGAAAAAGAGGCCTTTCTAAAATAATTTTTACTGGCTGAACCATAAGGCTTATGGAGCTATAATTTGGTATGGTTTCCTGCAAGTCTTATACATACATCCAAAAAAAATTTCATCAAAATCGGAGGGGGTCGAGTTGGGACGCCTCGTACACTTGACATGGAATGACCTCTATTCAAGTTTATTCAAAGGATTTTTTTTATTTTTATTATTCTAATTTTTCTTTATATCATCAAAAATCTCAGACCCGTCACAACTTCGGGGGGGGGGGGGGGAAAGGGGGGACCTCCGACCATCAAACCTTGAAATTTTCTTTTTTTTTTTTTCTTTTTTAGTTGAATACTTTTTAAAAACTTTTGAGGTTTGAAAATTTCGGGGGGGGGGGTTCTGACCCCCTGACCTCCCCCCGCTGGCTACGGTCTTGATTCGAACATGTATATCGATGATCTAGTAAGCTTTATTTCAGCGATTTTCGGAAAGATGAATCATTCGTAACGGAATCTTTACATATCAGTGCACCAATTAGGGCAGCAAAGCTAGAATTTAGGATAAAAATTGACTGTTTGTGAACCTAGCCTGAACATAAGTCTCTTGTAATATCTTGACACAAAATTAACTAGTTTGTAGAGATGCGCATTTCTAATTTACGTGATGTTTGTTGAAAACTTTCTGTGTTTAAATGTATGCTTCCCAGGGATCCACACAAATAATGACAATAACAAATAATAAATAAATAAATAGATAGATAGTAATTGAAAAAGTATTTTGAAGCATTTTTGTAGCAAAGATTATTTGCTCTCATGCCATGTAAGTTTTTAAAGGTTGACAGAATTTTAAGAAAAATGCAAGAAATTAAAACATGCGGTATCACCGTCCCATCTGGTATGTCTGCAAAGCGTGTGAAAGACTGCTTCCATATTTGCCCTAAGTTCGTTAAATGTTGTGACTTTCCTTACAGTTTTTGAGTTTTTGACATGATATTTCAATAATGAAAACACTAAGCCAGGGGTGCCCACAGGGGGGGGGGGGGGGTATGGCTCAAGTTGCGATATCAAAATGGGGAGGGGGGGAGGTGGATTTTTAAAACTAATTTATTTATTTATTTAAATTATTCATTAATATTTTTTAATGAAAATTATTCAGATTTTTTAAAAAATTTAAATCATTCATTAATTTATTTTTTTATTTTAAATTATTTACTGATTTTTTTAAATTTAAATTATTCATAAATTTATTTTTTAATTTAAATTATTTCTTTTATTTCTTTATTATTATTTATTTATTTATTTTGTGTGTGTGTATGTGCTTGGAATGTCTGTAAGGGAAAAAAAGCGATTATATTCTGCACATAATTAGTACTTTTGAAGAATTAATATGTAAAAAATAATAGTTATAATTTTAAAAAATAAATAAATTATATTTAAAAAAATAAATAAAAAATATTAAAAAAAAGGACAAATAATACTTTTAAAAATAAATTAATCAAAAAGACGGGTAAAAATAAAAATAAAAAATCACAAAAGGTTTTTAAAATTTTGGGGGGAAATTTGCGCCATTGAGCTGGGGGGGGGCATCCCTGCACTAGGCTAAATAGTTTAGAGTCTTTTGATTACCTCTTATTTAGATTTTTTTTTCTTTTTCATTTTTTTTTTCATTTTTTTTTCATTTTTTTTTCATTTTTAACTTGCTTGACCTTTATGTTAGCAAGTGTTTATCCTAGATGCATACTTCCAATGGCAAAAATGCCATAAATGAGGTGCAGATTCCATGTCCCCTAACTTGTATTTGGGAAAAAAAGTCTCAATTGAAATAATTTCAATACAAAAAAATTCAAAGATTTGGGAAAAAAGCTCGAAGGTATATTCGAGCTCAAGGTTTTAAGGCCCGCGCAGAAAATGGAATCGGTACGCATCGCCTTTTGGTCGCCTTTAGTAGAATGACCGGGTGTCATTCTACTAAAGACGTTAGCTGCTATATTTTCCCCCAAAACGTGTTATTGACAGCGAATGTAAAGTGATGTAAGCCACAAAACGCTGCGTTTCATATCTCGATAAACATTGGTCGTACAAATGTCAAACTTTTCGTGTTCGAATTGTATTTTATGCTCTTGATTTCAATAAACATAAGTTAGGGACCTAGAATCCCTAACTTATGTTTATTGAAATCAACCCGTTTAAAAAGTTACATTTCGTACTTTTTGACTTTTTTTTTTTTTTTTTTTTGCGCTTTAAATTTTTGTTACCTTAAGTCTTCTCCTCAGTTTGAGCTTTTTTGCTGTTGGAAGTATGCATCTAGAACGAACGCTTGCGAAAAAAAGGTCTAGCAAATCAAAACAGAACACCCTGTACACACATGGAACAGTAAAACATTCCACTGAAATATTGTGGCACAAGATTATGGAAGTGGAAAAATATCTTACATGTTCTTACACGTACTTTCAAATCTTTCATATTTCCTTTTGCTGGGATGAACTTTATGCCACCTAAGATTTAAAAAAAAAATGAAGCAATTTATTGATTAATTTCGTGATTATTTTACATGTTGTGCCAGAAGATGGAGTATCGTACAATTATAGACAGCAAGGACGACAGAAAAATTGAAGATTTGAATCAAGCTTTAAGACAGCTAAAGTTCATTCTTTCCAAGTTGCCCGAAGAACCGTTTTTCGGACAACGACTACTTTTTCCGATAGATGTCTTCAGATGTCCCTGGGATGCCTCCAAGATCGTTTTGTACCGCGATGTGTCTCGAAAGAAAGGTTTACACGCATTTTACACCGTCGAAACTCTCAGAAAATTGGAGAGCTCCTTTCGGGAGGCCTTGGAAATTATTTCATCTTTTCGCAGTTCGAATGAAGCTGTTGATGTGGCAGAATCGAAGACTGAGGGTGCTAATGCTGAAAGTGTGAATGATCAGTCGGGGAGTAATGCTTATGTAGAAGGCAGCAGCGTAGTAAGTACGGTTCTATTCTCTGTTTCTTTAAAATAAGGCAGGGATTCAAGTGAAACAGCACTGCGTTCGCTTCGAATTGCAATCGCTATTGGAAGTGAATTACATTATCATCAACTTAAATTGGCATGACGTCACTACGGGTGGAGCCAATAAGAGCTCACAAGCACTCAGCGATCTCCTCTTATTCGCCAAGTAGGCTGTGACGTTTTATCTAGCTCGCTTCTCATAGGCAAACGTCACGCTGACGTCACGATGTTTTTATCAAGAAACGTTCTAATGTAATTCATTTCCAGTCGCGATTGTAATTTGCGATTGCCTGTTTCACTTGAATCCCTGCCTAAGCGTATCAAGTTTAGAAATTTTGCTTTGTCTCCATGGAAACCGTACGAAAGGAAAAAGCTCAACTATTTTTTATGCACTGCTATTGAGGCATTTCATTTATTTTATGTTGATCGAATTAGGTTCACGCTTTTAGTTATATCCTCATATCTCAGTTCTGTACCTCAGAACCAGACTAACGTAAGTCCCTTTTCGTCATTTTTCGGTAGAGGGGAAAAACGATTGTCGAATACATCGTTCTTCCCCTCTACTGAAAAATGACGAAAATGGACTTACGTTAGTCTGGTTCTGAGGTACAGAGTTATTCCTAAACGTTTTCCAACAAGTCTAGGCACACATAAAAAAATCACAAACTTCTAAGAAAACGTTGTGCTTTATTAACGTTGATTTTTCAACAAAATAATTGTTTACCCACAAAGCAATTTTAATCGTTTACATTTAAACATTATTGCAAAAGCTAAGTGGGAAAAAAGTCCATTGCGGCGTAACTAGGACATCCATAAGGGGAAAAGTGCGGAAAGTGGGAAATTAATTTGGCTTTGATACGCCAGCTCTCATTACGAAGAACTACATGGAATATACCGACAACACGATCGTGGCGTCAAGGGACTGCCAATTTTGCCCTTGTTATGGACACATCAGTATGGAGTAGTCAACAACCGAGCTGGAAGCTGGTGTCATCTCATTGAAGCTGATAGTGCGAGCAAAAATAAATTAAGCGAACCAGTGAGAGATAGCAGCAATGGTACTATACAATTCGTTAATTGAAGGCAAAAAGCATAGCTATTACACAATAAGTTTTCCCCTAAACCATGGCTATGGCAGATGGCAGAACTACATGCAGTGTACCTACAAGTCAGGTGAATGCAGCACTGGGCGGTCTAGGCTTATTTATTGATTTATTTACTTATTTTTATTGATTGATTGATTTATTTTTTAAAATGAAATATATTAAAAAAATATGAAGTGGTTCATCATTCACTTAAAGTTACCCAAAAGGACGATATGCTCGCTCCTTACTCTAAATCAAAGATAAATAAAATAATACATTAAACAGATATTTTTAAATTAAAACAAGAAAAAAAAACTTTTTTAGTAATATGATCTGAAAAATACGACATGTTTTTTAATGCAAAGGTTATGTTTAATAGCGATAGAATATCCTTCAGTAATGTATCACTTCAGTTTTTGAATAAGCTTAAAGCAATGGAAAAAATATTATTGACCAAACAAAACAAAGAAAAAATGCTTCAGGTGCTCCTTCGATTCACGTTTCACAAGGACTCGGCATCAACGAAGGAGATTCCAGACAACGTATACAGTCGAACCTGTTTCTCTCGAAAACCTCTCTATGTCGAAATTTTTCAATTTCCACTGCCTTTACAGCATAAATTTAATTTTTTTTTTCATGTTTATCTCGAATTATTTTTCCTGAAAACCTCTATATCTCGAATTTCGACGACTCTCATTTTTACTTCCTTTTACGTAGTAAAGGAAGTATTGTGATCGCGAAAAAAAAATCACTCAAATTTGAGTCTAAATTTTGATTTTGCTCACCCCCGAATGAAAATTCCTTAGTTTTTTTGACCTGTCAGCACGTGTATATGTACCTAGCAACATATAAGCAGCCGAAAAATTTTTTTCAACCACCCCCGAGTTAATTACGACGAGTTTTCTCGTGACGTCTGTATGTACGTGTGTGCGTATGTGGGTCGCATAACTCAAAAACTATATGCCGTAGAAGCTTCTAGCTTGGTATGTAGGCTCTGAGGATGGTCTAGTTGTGCACCTCCCCTTGTGGTTGCATTTGAATGTTTCCAAGGGGGTGTTTTACCCCTTTTTTGGGGTAAATCAGTGTTAATTTCAATGCAGACTCAAGTGATATGAATTGGCGCGACCACTTGGCGATATGTCGCCAAGCTTTTGGTCGCCGTTTGACGCCAACTTGGCGACATATCGCCAAGTTGGCGACAAATTTGGCGAAAAAAATATTTTTCGAATTTGGGTTCGACTTGGCGCTATTGGCGATATTTTGCGAAAAATTCACTGAATGATATTAAAATCAGCAATATTTAGAAAATTAACCATTGCAAAATATTTTTTGCATTGTTTCGTGGCAGATTAGGGGAGTAAATATTTGAATTGTTACCTTGCTCACTCCAAGCACTTTTTTTAACACTTAAGGCAACTACTAAGAAATTTACACGTAAAAGGAAGTAGTGTGGGGTCCATACCAGATTTTTGAATTTCATCTCCAGCCATCTTTATCAATGGCATAACTTGTGGAGACAAAAATCATCTTTTGCACAAGCATTCAAAGACTATGTTCGTACTTACAGGTACGCATTAACCCTTCACTGCACGATTTTTTATATTTTCATGAAAAAAATCATTTGTTACCTTTTAAATAGCCCTGAGTTCAGGAAAAATGAAGAAAAAAATTAATCTTAAAAATGTGCACCAAAATGATGTTTTAATTGTTTGTTCTATATATGGCACAAATCACATAGCATATGCTTTGTATACCGATAAGTGTAATAATCTACATTGTGTTTTGTGCCATAAGTGGTATAAACAAACTTTCCACTAAGTGTATTTAAACATTTTTAGAACAAAGGAAATAATGACTAAGCACACTTCTAACGGAAATGCAGACAGTCTTTCCTTCAAAAGCAAGAACTGTAATACCTAGATTAGTGCAACTAACTAGTGCATAAAAATCACAGTAAACTGTTATAGCAATGTTCCAGAAGGGGCACAAAGCTCAGTTTAACTGCATTCAAAAGTCATAGGAATATATGGGGGTTTATTTGGTTTGTGCCAGATCTGGCACACCGTGCAGTGAAGGGTTAACTTGCTACAGATATAGTCATCACAATTGCTAAAATGTGGACTCCCAACATGTCGTACAGTAGAATATTCAACAATATCAATGCAAAACAATCTATTAAGTATTTGACTTTGTTCCAATTGCTTATTTTTGTAAATTTTATCGCAGCCTCTTTATCTCGAAACCTCCGTATCTCGAATTTTTCTTATGTCCCGTGAAATTCGAAATAGACAGATTTGACTGTAACAGTACAGGTTCTGTGCTGGTAAAATCAAATTTTAATTTTTCTCACACAGAGAACTCTCAACAGTTGTTTTGCTGACGGACAGGATGAATTAATTTCTGAAGGTGACGAATTAGGAACAAAGGAAAAGTTTTTCAACATATCTGAAGCCAATGGAAACGTATTGAACATCCAAATCTTATTTGACAAAAATATTAAACTTGGAGACACGATTTGAAGTTTTCAACAGTCATGCAAAATAACCCTGTAGTCTATCATGTTTGAAAATTAAAAAATATTGCTGTTTAAAATTTGTAATGTTTTTTTTATTTAGAGAAAAGGAGCCACACTTAAACATTTTTTTTCCCATTTCGATAATTCTGTACCTCAGAACCAGACTAACGTAAGTCCATTTTCGTCATTTTTCGGTAGAGGGGAAAAACGATTGTCGAATATATCGTTTTTCCCTTCTACTGAAAAATGACAAAAATGGACTTACGTTAGTCTGGTTCTGAGGTACAGAATTTTCAAAAAAAAAAAAAAAAATCATTTTCTTTGAGCAAAAATATCCCCATTATTAAAAAGCCTTTTCGTTTTGAGATTTTTCATGAAATTATTTCTTTATTTTATTGTATTTTCAAAAAAGTCTTTCAACTGTTCACATGTGCTCCTATTGGGGGCACATATGTTAGTTTAAAATGACGTATCACTGGGAGAAAACAGTGATAAAATTGCATACAACACTTGCAAAAACAAAAAGTTGTCATCGAAAAAAATTCAAAATGGCTTATAAAAGTTCGGCAAAGCGGTAGGACTGTCATTGTCTTTATTTAAGAATTTTGAACAAAAATGTTGATTCAAGTTATGTTAATAAAAATTGAAAGTATTAATATTAATGATTCAAAAAAAATTTAATATTTTAAGAATGTTTATTCGCATATACCGTATATAATCGCGTGTAGGTAGATCTCGCGCATAAGTCGACCCCCCTACTTTTTTTAGGAAAATCGGGAAAAATCGAAAACCTGCATATAAGTCGACCCCGCACTTTCTGAAACGATCGGGAACGTTTTGCCGCGATTTTTGAATATAAACGTTCAAAAAGAAGAAAAATGAAATGCAGTGAACATTCCTGTGTTAAAAACAACACGATTCTTTTTTACAAAAAAGGTTCATTTTTGCGATTGCGATTTTTGCACAGGGTTCGATTTTAAGATCGCGGTTTTTGTAAAAAACTTGATTTTGCGGTTAGATTTTTTGCTATCTGTTGCTTTTATTTTGCATTATTATATTATTATCAATAAAATTTTGCGATGTAGCCGTATGACATTCTGTTTAAAAAATAAACACCATCACTCGGAAAATTCGCGAATACGGCAATTCCCGCTCTTTTCGCACCGTCGGTCATTTATTGTTATTATTTACTCTTTATTTCACAGTCAAACCGTGCAAAATTACAGCAGAATGTATGAATATTTACTTCTTTAGCGTCTATTTAGAATAATTGGACTGAATCGGAAAAATCTTCTCGTTTTTGAGTGTTTTTTTTTTTTTTTTTTCAAGAGTTGTTCGGGAAAAAATTTCGGAAATTCTGCCCCGTCGTATAAGTCGACCCCATATCTTTCAACTTCATTTTTAGGACTAATTTTCTAGACCTATACGCATTTCGAAAAAGAAGCTAGAAAATGCTACATTTGTCTTTTGTTTGGGGGTGTTTATTCGCTGGGTTTGGGCACGGTGAGAGTCTAGAATCACCCCCTTATTCACCAAATGGCGATAATTTGCCAAATCTAGCAATTTCTCTTTCCGGCCGCTCCGCAACATCGCTACGCTCGAGTGAAAGTGGAGAGTTGGCGATTTTGGGAAATAGCGCCAAGCAAGGGGTGATTCCAGACATTACCCAAAAAAACAATTACATATAGCTGCAAAAGTGCTTCTCCTGCCATGTGGCAAATGCAACAGTTTTTAACGATGATATGAATTTTTGAAAACGAAATTTCGCTTAGGTATTCATTCACTGGTCGGTATACCCTACGTACGGTAATTTGTAGCTCTTTAAAAAGTTGGACATTTTAAAAAGAAATTTAAGAAATTAAAAACGAAGCGAGAGAGGGAGAAGAAATCTGAAATCAATCCCGCGTTGATATTGAAAAACGAATAATTTATTTTTTTTTTCATTTTCAAAATCTATTGAATGCAGAACAACTTGGTATAACTAGTTACTGCTGACGCAATACATGTTCTTTGTAAAAAATGTGCTTTAGTCTATCAAACGCTAAAAGCAGATTCTTCCAAGAAAACTTGACTTAAACGACGCACAGCACATTGAAAATATTTACAAATAAAGGAATAAAAGCATTTACCTCCATATTTGTTTTAATCCGTTTATTCTACGGAGAAGCACAAGTATTCGAATTCACTTAAGCCACAAAAACTTTGTATTGGAACACAAAAGGGCCAATCCATGGTTACGGTCGTTACATTCACACAACTTCAGCTACTCACATTTTATTCACAAATGCAGTTAAAGTTCTAATGAAAACAGGGAATGATAAAGCTCCCCCCCCCCCCCAACATGATTATCACCAAGCGTTAGTTTGAAATTATTAGTGGAAGTTGTGGAAAAACCTCAAAAATATGTGGTTACGGTCGTTACAAAAAAAAAAAAAAAAAAAGACATGGTTTTTTGAGTGCTATGAAACATTGCCACTTTTCTGTGAATCTATTGCACGTATGATTTTCTGGATTTTTATAATAATGGCTCAATAAATAAGGCATGATATCATACAAAGAACTTAGCTTTTTTTTGTTGAAAAATTTTTTTTTATGAATTTTCAATTGCGGTTACGGTTGTTACAAAAGCGGTTACGGTCGTTACACGTCTGACTATTTTCAATATACAGGGTGTCCACTCCAATCGTGGACCAATAGCTAATTTCTAAACCGTTAGAGATAAGCATATAGTTTATTTAGGAAAAAATCTCCAAATTACGAAAGGAATTTTGGGTCTATTCAATGTTTTTCAAAAAATCAAATTTTGAAAGAGTTACGAAATTTAAATTTTTATACAGCCCCCCAGTCCTATCAATCATATTTAGTAAAACATTCTTGACACTGTAACGTTTAAAACTAAAAAAAAATCATTCTTCTACGACAAAAATTGACCGAGTTATGACGTTTTGAAAAATCAAGATTTTGAAGGATTTCGCATACGGTCCCTAAAGCGTTCTCTCGATGACGTCATGAAACAATGCAAAATCTTGATTTTTCAAAACGTCATAACTCGGTCAATTTTTGTCGTAGAAGAGTGATTTTTTTTTAGTTTTAAACATTACAGTGTTAAGAATGTTTTACTAAATATGATTGATAGGACTGGGGGGCTGTATAAAAATTTAAATTTCGTAACTCTTTCAAAATTTGATTTTTTGAAAAACATTGAATAGACCCAAAATTCCTTTCGTAATTTGGAGATTTTTTCCTAAATAAACTATATGCTTATCTCTAACGGTT